>JAOXYA010137567.1:0-10166 GCA_028565675.1 Sorex palustris | reverse complement strand
GGATTCACTACCAGGATCTCACCATTCTACAAAGAAGTGATCATTGATGTCAAGAGAGGGGTTCGGCAGGGTGATACTATTTCACTGAAACTCTTCAGTGCCACTCTCGAGAACGTCATGTGATGACTGGAATGGGAAGGAATGGGAGTGAAGTAGAGGGTCAGCAACTACACAACCTCCACTTCGCTGATGACATCATTTTTATAACACCAAACATTAGCCAAGCGGCACAAATGCTGGTCAACTTCGACCGTGAATGTGGAAAGATTGGACTGCAGCTGAATCTCACGAAGACAATGTTTATGAAAAATGGACTAGTTCCTGACATTCTATTTGCTTTCAACAGAATAAATATCTCCGAATGTAGCAGTTATGTGTACCTAAGTAGAGAACTCAACATGACTAATGACCTGGCACCTGAGCTGTGCAAGAGGAAGAGAGCATTGTGGAATGCCTTCAAGAGCGTCGAAGAAATAGCTAAGAGGATGAAGAACCTATGGCTCTAGACACATCTCTTCGACTCCACCGTTCTCCCTGCACTAACATATGCCTCAAGATATGGGCCCTACGAAAATAGGATGAGAACGCTATTTGGGTCATCCAAAGAGGAACCGAAAAAGCTATGCTTGGAGTATCATGCTTAACTCAAGTGAGAGAAGGAATCTGGAGTTTCGACCTCCTTCAATGATCAAGAATCAAAGATACGGTCTCATTTGCCAAGGCATAGGAAATCAGATGGGTGGACACATAATGTGATTTGAAGACGACTGCTAGACTAGAACTGTTACTCACTGGATTCCACGTGATGTCAAAAGAATGTGTGGCCACCCACCTACGAGATGGTCAGACTTCTTTGTCCAGACCCTGAACAAATGGTTTGAGGCTCTTCATGTTCCTGGAGCAAGCAGAGGCCATTGGGCTACACTAGCACGCGGCAGGGACAAATGGGAGATGCTATTTGTGCCCACTCGAACAAATTGATGAGTGGATATCAAGTGATCAAGTGATTTTGCTTTTTGGGTCACACCCAGTGATGCTCAGAGATTATTCCTGGCTTTGCACTCAGGAATTACTCTTGGCGGTGCTTGGGGAATTATATGGGAGGCCGGGCATCAAACCCAGGTTGGCCGCGTGCAAGGCAAATACCCTACCCACTGTACTATCATTCCACCCCTGCTTTAATTTTAATACAACGTGCTCATCAGGGCGTCAGCCTGATAGCTGTGGTGCTCACACAAACACTGCTAGGTGACCAGAAATCACTCGCAGTGCTGGGGATCACAGACAGCAGAGCTGCTAGGATTCAGCTCAGGAGGGAACGTTTCCTCGGCACCGGTTTTAACCACTGAGTCATCTTCTTGGCCCCCAGTTTTCACTTTTTTATGAATTGGGCCTGAAAGTTGGCACAGAAATAGAGAACATATTGAACACCGGTGATGTCTTCCTTTGCTTTCCCGCCAGAAAGTGTACTTGTAAGAAAGGCCACGATTACACTCTGGAAACTGCTCCAGGTCTTGGTTAGGCTCATTCTGTATTCAGAATCTGCGTTTACCTCCAGACACTTTTCTCTGTGACTTGTTCTCCTGCTGTTGTGAATCAGAGCTCTGGCTGACTCACATTAGCCAGAAGGCATGCCGGGAGCATTTTTAACAAAAGCAGAGCTCACATTTTTAGCTTCTCTCAGCGAAGTCTAAGATGGATGATGTTCCTAAGAGCCTCGTGGCCATCTGCTGCCGTGGCAGTGGGTGACTTAGCCTGCCGCAGCCTAGCTCCTGAATGGAAGCCTAAAGCTGTCAGTTAGACTCCCTATTATTATACTGTGAGCCGCCAGAGCGCCTTTTTTTATTTTTAAAATTTTATTTTAGGCACTGTGATTTACAATATCAATAATGGCAGGGTTTCATGCATCAAACATTCCAACATCACATCCTCCATCAGTGTTAGCTGGCCCCCACCATTGTCCCAGTCTCCCCCCACTCCCAGCTGTTCCCTCCATCCCCCCTGCTTCCTACTAAAGACCAGTTCTCAATTTCTGCTGCCTTCAGGAATGTGTTGTTTCCTTACTATGTTCCTTTATGAACCTCATATGATGGGTATCATTCTGTATCTCTCTCTTCTTCCAATTAACTTGACTCAGAATACCATTCTCTAGATCCATCCACGTAGCAGCAAATAGCTTGAGCTTGTCATTAGTTGTAGCTGAGTAGTATTCCATTGTGCAGATATACCACAGTTTCTTTTTTCAATTAGTTATTCCTGGGTGTGACAATTCAACCACAGTAAAGCCATTTAGATTGAACCCTTTGACCCTGAATGAAACGAACACAGGAGATAAACACATTAGGACCGTCCAAGTTTTGGGTCACCTGGGCAGTCATTGAGCTCACAGGCTGGCCATTTATTCAATTCACTGTTGCTCCCAATCCTGGTTCCTGATACATGAAGTACTGTTTAAGTTTAAGGACAGTTAGTAAGTACATTGACATTCAGTGGGTATAGTAAAAGCAGAATCTGCAGGTGCCCTTAAACTATAAAAGTGACAATTTTCTATTCTATTTTTGTCCTTTCCATATAAAAGATCCTCAACTAATTTTTTCCCTATCATTTTCTGGAAAAAGCTGCCTGTCACGTATTCTATTCTTTTCTGGGTGCACTTTGCTGTCCATTGTAACCTAACAGATCTAAGCGCCCCTTGACCCCCCAGGGGACTAGCTTGAATTTTTGTTAGGGGGATGATTTCCCATGCTTGGGTACTTGGGTTGTTTCCAGATTTTGGATATTGTGAATAGTGCTGCAATTAACATAGAAGAGCAAATGTCTTTTCTGGGTAGATTTTTGGGCCCTTGTGGTAAATTCCAAGAAGTGGAATTTATGGATCACATGGGAGTTCACTCTTTTGCGAAGTGTTCAAGTTGTTTTCCAAAAAGATTGAACCAGTGGACACAGCCACCAGCAGTGACTGAAAATCCCTTTTACTCCGCATCCATACTGGCATTGGTTGGTCTTTGTTCTTTGTGTCAGTTTCACTGGTGTGAGATGATATTTCAATATTTTTTCAATATTTCAATTTTTTTATTTGAATTTCTCAGAGGATATCATGCAAAGCATTTTTCATATTCCTTTTGGCCATCTAAATGTCATTTTTTTCTTTCCTTTCTTGTTTTTGGGTCACATCTGGTAGTGCTTAGGGATGACTCCTAATTCTGCACTCAGGAATTACTCCTGGTGGTGCTCAGGGAACCATATGAAATGCTGGGGATCGAACCCAGGCTGGTTGCATGCAAGGCAAACACCCTACCCGCTGTATTCTCTCTGGCCCCTGTGTGTCTTTGAGGAAGTTTCTGTTCATATCTTCCCCCTCTTTTTATTTAAATATTCTTTATTTTATAAAGTCTGTCACAATATTTGATTACGTTTAATATTCAAACACCGATCCCACCACCATTACACCTTTTCACCGCCATATTTTGGATGTTTCCATCCCAAATTCCAACCTCTGCCCTAAAGCAGAACAGAAACAATATATTTTTGTATTGTTTGTTATGAAAAACTGCTGAAACTGCTACAAAAATTTTCCTTAGAGGAAAGAATGCGAAGATTTTTGTATTTCACCCAGGGGCCATTAAGCACTTCTATAGGAGATCACTAACATGTTGTTAAAGGTTGAGCCTTGTGTATCTGTAAAAAAAAAAATACTCCTCTCAAAGATTGGTTGCCTCCTACTTTGAACCCCATCATATGTGATGTGGTACTCTTGGAGAATGGGTAGGGTGTGTGGTATGAAGTGTTTGAGGCCACGCGGTCCAGGAATAGGTTCACTCGTGGGTGAACCTTGGCTTGAGAGCATGGAGAACAACTGTGAGCATGGCGGTGGTTGAGTTCTAGAGGTTTTTGGCTGCCTGGGCTGGGTCCCTTGGGGTGGTGAGGGGTCTCACCCACCCCCCTCTGAATGAAGCAGCCTGGTATGGGATTCGGTGGCATGGCTATGGTGAGTCTTTTGAATTTTTTCTCACGAAGTTCTACCAATTCTTTGTAAATCTTGGATGTTAACCCTTTGTCAGACGAATAAGGGAAAAATATCTTCTCCCAGACTGTGGGTGTCTTTTAATTTTAGTCATCATTTCTTTTCAATGTAGACATTTCTTGGTTTGATGTAGTCCCATTTGTTTATCTTTGCTTCTGTTTGCTTGGCCAATGGCATGGAGTCATTGAAACGGCCCTTATGATTCAATGTCTGAAGCGATCTACCAATGTTTGCCTCGACCTATTTATTTTTATTTGAATCACCATGAGCTACACAGTTATAAATTTGTTGATGATCGAATTTCAGTCATACAATGTTCCAATACTTGTCGCTTCACCAGTTTCCCTCTCACCTGCTCCCTAGCTGCCTCCTTACGTTTTTAGATTCATACTTCAACTCTGGGCAGGCACATTATCAGAGATTAAAGTTCAGCAAATTTGACACTGGGATCTGGTTGCATTCTTGTTCTTCCAATTGATGCCATTGCGGATCTTGATCTAAGAGTGTGTTTTAGATAAGGGCTTCTCAATTTTCAATGGGTACATATATAATTTGGGGGATGCATTAAAGTGCAGTTTCTGATTCAAAAGGTAGATGGAGAAGTCTGAGATTTTAAATTTATTTATTTATTTATTTATTTTTTTGTGGGGAGATCACACCAAATGGTGCTTAGGGATTACTCCTCACTCAGGGTTTGAGAGATCATACGTGGCACCAGAGATTGAACTCAGGCCTGCAGTTTGCCAAGCATATATTCAACTTGTTGAGCTATCTCTCTGGCCTCAATTTGGAAATTCTGATTAGCTTCAAGAGGGTGCTGATGCTTATATTTACCAAATACACTTTCGGTAGTGATTTCTAGACCAAACTTAGTGGCCATCATAGGCTTTATATTTTTAAACAAAAGAGAAGTAATTTGTAAGAAGTAATTTGTAAGACTGTTTCTTATACACTGTTTATAATTTGTCAGTAAGAATGCAGTATTTTTTTTTTTTTTGATTTTGGGCCACACCTGGGAATACTCAGGGCTTTCTCCTGGCTTTGCACTCAGGAATCACTCCTGGTGGTGCTTAGGGGACCTTATGGGGTGCTGGAGATTTGAACTGGGTTGACCACAGGCCTTTCCCTTTGTAATATCTCTCCAGCCTCGTTTGTTTTGTTTTGTTTTGTTTTCTGGGATACATCCAGTGGTGTTCTGCGTTTACTCTTTTTTTTTTCTTTTTGGGTCACACCCAACAATGCTCAGGGGTCACTCCTGGCTCTGCACTCAGGAATTACTCCTGGTGGTGTTTGGGGGACCATATGGGATCCCGGGGATCGAACTCAGGTCAGCTGCGTGCAAGGCCAACACCCTACCCACTGTGCTGTCGCTTCGGCCCCTGGGTTTACTCTTTTTTTTTTTCTTTTTGGGTCACACCCGGCAATATTCAGGGGTTACTTCTGGCTCTGCACTCAGGAATTACTCCTGGTAGCTCTCAGGGGACCACATGGGATGCTGGGAATCGAACTCAGGTTGGCTGCATGCAAGGCAAACGCCCTACCCACTGTGCTATCACTCCAGGCCCAAGAAGTGGGACTTTAATCCAGCTCAGGCACTGATGCTGCCAACTCCCTCATAGGTACAGCGGGGTCGGTGTGCATTGGTTACAGGGCAGCATACCCAGAAAACCATGCAGGGAACTGCAAGACCCCATACTTGGCTAAATTGTGCCCCTGAGCACCCAAGCCAGAGGCAACACCCGATAAGTTTTAGGACTGCATCAGAAGTGACACTTTAATCCAGCTCAGACACTGACTCGGCCAACTCCCTTACAGGTACAGCGGCAGCGTTGGGATTGGAATCTGGTGGCATGCCCAGAAAACTGACGATGGAACTGCAAGACACCCAATCGTCCAAGGTGCCCCCCAACACCCAGGCCAGAAGCTACCCCCTGAAATGGGACATTAATGCAGCTAAGGCACTGACACAGCCAACTCACTCACAGAAAAGCTATGGTGGTGGGCGTAGCCTCTGGAGTGGCATGCCAAAAAAATTAACAAGTGAACTTCAAGACCTCCCCTTGACCAAGGTGCCTCCCTGAGTACCAACACAAGAGGCGACACCCGGAAAGATTTAGATCCGCATCAGATGTGGGACTTTAATGCAGCTCAGGAACTGATGTGGCCAACTCCTTCACAGGTACACAGGCGGGGGTGTGCGAGGCCTGTGTGGCAGTGTGCCCAGATAACCAACGAAGGGAACTGTAAGACCCCCATTGGTCAAGGTGACCCCCTGAGCACCCAGACCAGAGGCAACCTATGCAAGATTAGGACCGCATCAGAAGTGGGACTTTAATCCAGCTCAGCCACTGACGTGGCCAACTCCCTCACAGGTACAGCAGCGGCAGTGAGCATGGCCACCGATGTGGAGTATCCAAAAAACTGACCCAGGGTAAGACACTCCCTGAGCCTAGTTAACCAACCCCTGCGAATACACAGGCCAGGGGTGACCACCGAAAGCTTTAGGACAGTATCAGTAGTGGAAATTTAATCCAGCTCAGGCACCCACGCTGCTGAATCACTCACAGTTATATCAGTGGCATGTGCATGGCATTTGAGGCATAGTACAAAGAAATCTGACAAAGGGAACTGAAAGACCCATCCCTCTTGGCCAAGGTGTCCCCCCTGAGCACGCAGAATAGAAGTGGCCCCTGGCAAGGTTTAGAACTACATAAGAAGTGGGACTTTAATTCTGCTAAGACACTGGCATGGCCAACTACCTTATAGGTATTGCTTCAGCGGTGGGTGTGGCCTCCAGGATAATGTTCCCAGAAAACTGACATAGGAACTGCAGGAACCCCACCCCTGGCCAAGGTGCCCCCTGAGCAGCAGGGTTAGAGACCACCCCAGGGAAGGTTTTGGACAGCATCAGAAGTGGGACTTTTATTCAGCTGAGGCACCAATGTCACCTACTCCCATATCATTACAGTGGCAACCCCTGGCAAGGATTAGGACTGCATCCGAACTAGCATTTTCATCTGGCTCAGACACCAATTGGCCAATTGTGTCACAGGTAAAATGTTGGTGGTGGGTGTGTCCTTCTGGGTGGCTTGCCCTGAAAACTGACCCAGGGAACTGCAAAGAACCCCCCTCGTCCAAAGTATCCCACAGAGCACTAGGGCCATATGCGACCTCTGGCAGGGTTTAGGTTTGCATCAGAAGTGGGATGTTCATCAAGCTCAGCCACCGACCAGGTCAACTCCCTCAGGGCTATAGCAGAGGCAGTGACCGTCGCCTCCAGGGTGGTGTGCCCAGAAAACCTACCCAGGGAACTGCAAGACCCTGCACTCAGCCAAGATGTGCCTCCAAGTCACCCAGGACAGAGGCGACTCTGGAAAATATTAGGACTGTCTCAAAAGTAGCACTTTGGTCCAGCTCAGGCACCAAGGTGGCCAACTCCCTCACAGGTATGGTGGCCATGGAGGGTGTGCCCTAAGATTTGGCATGTTCGAGAAGCAAACAGGCAACTGCAAGTCTGCCGTTCAGACAAGCCCCCCCCCCCCCCCGCATACAAGCGAGAGGTACCCATAGCAAGGTTTTGGATAGCCTGAGAAGTGAGACTTTTTTACTGCTCAGGCACAGATGTGGCCGGCTCCCCCATATGTACAGCGGTGGGTGACGGTGAACGTACCGAGAAAACCTATCCAGGAACCTGCAAGACCTTGCCCTCTGTTAAGGTATACCAGAGCACCCAGGCCAGAGGTGAAACCAGGCAAGGCTTTTGACTGCATCATTGGTGGGACTTTTATTAGTTCAAGTACTGATGTTGTCAATGCCCTCACAGGTGGAGCATCATATATGGACATGGCCGCTAGGCGATCTACGCAGAAAACTGAGAGAGAATTGCAAGGTGACCCCCAGAGAACACAAGTTAGAGATGACCCTCGGCAAGGTTTAGGACTGCATCAGAAGTGGGACTTTAATCTAGTTCAGGCACTGATGAGGCCAACTCCTTCAAAGTACAAAGGCAGTGAAGGGCCTGGTCTCTGGGGCGCCATGCCAAGAAAACCGACCCAGGGAACTGCAAGACCCCCTCTCAGCCAAAGTGTCATCCCAACCACCCAAGACAGAGGTTACCCCTGTTAAGTTTTGGACCGCATCAGATGTGGGACTTTAATCCTGCTCAAGCACCTATGCAGACAACTCCCTCACAGGTACATTGGCGGTGGTGGGTGTGGTTCCAGGGAACCATGCCAAGAAAACTGACCCCGGGAACTGCAAGACCCACCTCTTGGCCAATATGTCCCAAAGAGCACCCAATACAGATGCAACTTCAGGCAAGAATTTGAACCACATCAGAATGGGGCTTTTATTCAGCCCAGGCACTGATGCCACAAACTCCCTCACAAGTAGATCATCAGAGATGTGCACCCAGAAAACCGACCAGCAAACTACAAGACTTGATCAAGTTTCCCCCCTGAGCACCTAGGCCTGAGGCATCTCTACCAAGGATTAGGACTGCATCCGAATTGGCACTTTGATCCAGCTCAGGCACTGACGCTGCCATCTTCCTCACAGGTATAACGGCAGTGTTGGGCGTGCCCCATGGCCTGTCATTTCTAGAAAACTAACTCAGGGAGCTGCAAAACCCACCCTTAGTGCAAGGTGTATTCCAGAGCACTCAGGCAAGAGGGGACCCCAGGCAATTTTAGGATAACATGAGAAGTGGGACTTTATTCCTGTTTAGGCACATATGCGGAAAACTCTTTCACAGGTACAGCGGCACCCTTTTTCGTGGCCTCCAAGGTGGCATACACAGAAAACCTACCTAGGGAGCTGCAAAAGCGCCATCTGTCAAGGTACCCCCAAGAGCACACACCCTAGAGGCGACCCCTAGCAATCTTTAGAAGCACATAGAAGTGGGAGTTTAATACAGCTCAGACACAGATTCGGCAAACTCCCTCACAGGTGCAACGCACTGTTGGTTGTGGCCTCCAAGATGGCAGAAAACCTACTCAGGGAACTGCAAAATCCCCATCCACCAAGGTGCTCCCAAGAGCTCACACTCTAAAGGCTATCCCTGGTAAGGTTTGTGACCTCATCTCAAGTGACTTTATCCAACTCAAGCACTGACGCAGTCAACTACCCCACAGTTATAGCAGCGGCGGTGAGCGTGGTCTCTGGGGCTATGGTCCCAGAAAACTGACCCAGGGAACTGTAAGACCCATCCCTATCGGCTAAAGTGGCCCCCCCGCAGAGAACCCAGGCCATAGGTGTCCCCTGCAAGGTTTTACACGCATCAGAAGTGGTGTTTAACGCAGCTCAGGTACGTATGTGGCCAACTTCCTCACAGGTACAATGGCGGCGGTAGCCGGGGCCTCCTGCCTGGTGTGCCCAGGATACTGACCCAGGGAACTGCAAGTAACCCCCTTGTTCAAGGTGTCCCCCTGGGCACCCAAGCCAGAGGTGACTCCTGGGAAATTTTCCGACCACATCAGAAGCAGACCTTTAATCTAGCTCAGGCATCAACTCAGCCAACTCCCTCTCAGGAATAGCAGCAGTGATGGACATTGCCTCTGGGCCACTCATGTGTCCACAGTTATTTTCCCCTTTACCAGAACTTTGGATCCACATCTCAGACTCACATCTCAAACGTATTACATTACTCTGAGGAGTACAGACTGACTGTCACAAACACATCACGCCAATATTCCACTAGCCTATTCCAATCTCACCAAAATAAATGTGAACATAAGAAGCTAAAAATGCTTAATACTAAGAAACACATCCTCTGTAGTTTCAATAGAGGTCTCACATATGTCACAGAGAAACACCAAACCAGAGATTATTATTCTAGAAAAAGAAAAAGTGACCACTATTGACAGAATCCTTTCTCTCAATGAGAAGAGGATCATTGATTGTTATGGATCACACCTCCATACTACCACAGCAACATGAACAAACAGTGCAAATCCCCACCATGAGAAGTAGATGAATAAAATAGCCTAGATGCCTCAATAGGGAATACTAAAAAATACAGTCTCTATAATTAAAAATTCAGGGATGAAATGTTAAGTATGTTTAAACAACTCAAAGAAACAATAGAACGGATATCCAGTAAATTAAAGGGTGAAATGAAAGAAACAGTAGAACAGACAGCCAA
>JAOXYA010137550.1:0-10166 GCA_028565675.1 Sorex palustris | reverse complement strand
GTTCATTGATTTGCTCAAGTGGGCCCAGTAACATCTCCATTGTGAGATTTGTTGTTACTGTGTTTGGCATATCAAATCTTTATTAATATTTTTAAAAGTTTAAGCACTGTAATTCACAATACTGTTACCGGTGGTGTTTTATTTGCACAATGTTTCAACTCCACAGTGGAATCCTACTTGGCTATAAGAAATTTCCTTTTGATTAGAAGTCCCCTCTCGGTGCAGGACTCACTCCATTGGTTGTCCTGTCTCCTCAGATGCCACTGGACTGTGACTGTTTCTTAGGCTTCCCTGCTTTCCAAGACCTTAGCAGTTTTGAGGAGTAGCATTGGCATTTTGTGGACGGTTTCTTTGGTGTTGTTTTTCTTTTGGGTCACACCCAGCATTCTTGGGAGTTACTCCCATCCCTGCCCTCAGGAATTACTCCTGCCAGGCTCAGGGAGCCATATGGGATCTCAGGGATCAAACCTGGATTGGCAGCATGTAAGGCAAGTGCCCTACCCACTATACTATTACTCTGACCCCTCTCGATCTCTTTCTTCCTGGCATCTGTCTAATGTTTTCTTCATGGTTAGACTGGGGTGAGGGGTTTTGTGAAAGTTACACCACAGAGGAAAAGAGCCACTTTCATTAGATCATAAACAGAGGATTCCATACTTATTTGCCCTATGGTTCTCTTCTATCTTCAGAACCAAATCATTGCACCTTAAATCTGCTTTTTTTAATGGAACAAACAGAAAGCACCGGCAATTGCACTCAAGGATTCTGATTGCCTCCATCCTACCCCTCCATTGATCTGGCTCCTCCTCTTCCCCAGGGTGGGAGGTGTGGTTCACTTTGGGAAATACAAGAAGAGGAAAGAGGCCTTGCTCTCTTCAACACTGGCTTTGGCTGAGGGGATGGTCGCCACTCTGGTTTTTCAGTCCTAAGTTATTTCTTTCCCCCTTTCCATTTGGCCCTCTTTGGAAGGGAGAAACTGAGAGGAAACCACAGGGGAATGGACAAAGCAGCTTTTGCCATAAGATAGCAGCTTTCAATAGGAACAGTGATATTTGCAATATTTGCTTGCAAAAGTGTATTATTAGAAGCCATTTTTGTGTTAAATCCTCCCTGGAGCACACACTATAGCCATGAAACAAAGGTCTGAGGAGCTCGCAGATAGCCAGGAGTTTAGTTTCAAATGCAAGCAGGTCTCTGCTTGTCTGCCTTCAGACCCAGAAGAGATTTTTCAGTGCTTTCCTCTGGACAGTCTTATATATTCTCAATGACTAGGTTGGATTCTCACGAGGTGCCTGTGTGGGTTCTAAGTACCAATGGCCTCTCCCCAAACCCGTGGAACCCGGGGGAACTTCTCAATTCCAGGGAGCTGAGTCTTCTTGCTCCAGTTCTCTGACCGCACTTCAGGCATCTATAAGGCAGAGTTCCTGCCTCCAGCCAGACTGGCTGTTCATGGTCCTACATCCTGCAAGCACACACTTTCTAACAGTGTCCTCTTTTGTCAGCCTCTATCTTTCTCAGATTTCCGGTGCTCTTTTGCAGTAAAGACTATTGGTCAGCTTTTCTTAGGAAATAGATACACTAGTCGCTTTTTGATCCAGAATGTTTCCTTCTACTTTATACCGAACTTCCCTCAAGTGAAGAGAGGTTTTTCTTCTCTAGTGAAAAATGAGGATGTGAATATCTGTGAAGACAAATTCTTCACGCAGAATTTGAATTCCAGGAAATGAGTGCTACAAGCAGTCAATTTACACAGATGCACGCGTAGCTGCCTTATGCAGTCTCTCATGGAGCAATGCCTCTTCCGCCTCCCATTCTTGGTCATCCTCTCTGCCAGGTTTATGACCTTTCACAGCTTCCAATCACACAGAGGCTCAAACAGACTTTGGGGGTTTGTCATACAGTGCTGGGAATAAACTGAGAGTATTGTGCCTGCTGGGGTGTACTTTACTATCTGTGCTACCTCCCCGGCCTCTCACTGAATTTTTATTATAAAATGTGAGTTGTTGATAATCAAGGAGATGGCCAGGTAGGAAGCCAGGCAGAAAAACTGTTATGTTCTGGGACTAGACCCTGCTCCTCAGAGCAGCCCTGGTTCTACACGGCAACACTCCTTCCTTCTGGGAAGACAGATGGCTATCATGAATGAAACCACATCTCTAAAGCACGACATGGCCCAGCACTGCAGGGACGGATGCTGCAGAGATGTATCAATTATTGCTGTGATCCACAATTTTATTATAGATCAGATGGTTAAAAACGAAAAGGCACACTTAAGAACAATTAATTGAGATATTATGATTTCACAATATTTTTTTTTGCTTTCTGGGCCACACCCAGCAATGCACAGGGGTTATTCCTGGCTCTGCACTCAGGAATTACTCCTGGCAGTGCTCAGAGGACTATATGGGATGCTGGGAATCGAACCCGGGTCGGCAGTGTGCAAGGCAAATGCCCTACCCACTGTGCTATCACTCTAGCCCCTGATTTTACAATATTCTTAATGATGATTTCCTGGGCATATAATACTAAAACCACATCCATCAGTGGTGGGCACACCTCTCTCCCCTAAGGATCTGAATGCCCCTTCTTTTCAAACTATTGTTCTCCCACACCAGACTCAGTTTTGTGGACCATTTGTCCTTTTGTGTTGCCTTCATCCCTTTGTTTCTTTATGTTTAAGTCCCACATATGAGAGAAGCTCTACATCTATCCCTCTCCCTCTGACTGGCTGACTTCACTCAGCATGATATCCTCTAGTTCCATCCATATCATGCAACATTTTATGATGTTGCTTTTTTCTTATAGCTGCATAACATTCCATTGTGTATATATATCACAACTTCTTGATCTATTTATCCAGTAGTTGGCATTTGGATTGTTTCCATATATTGGCTATTGTACTAAGTGCAGCAATGAACATAAATGTGCATATAACTTTTCAGATTCATCTTTTTGTGTCCTTTGAGGGGTGATGTCAAGGTAGATGTCAAGAAGTGGTATTGCTGGGTCATCTAAAAGTTCTATTCCTATTTTTTAAGTAGGATCTTCCATTGTTCTTCCCACAGAGACTGAATCAGATGATATTCCCACAAACACTGGAAGAGTGTTTCTTTCTCACCACATCCCCACCAACACCAGCTATTTCCAGGCACACTTCTGGAAATAATAAGATGCCTTACTTGAGACTAAATGGGTCATGGTAAGGGGTACTTAATCAATAACTATAACTTTCTCTTGAAAACTCAGTTCGTTTTAGTGCTGAAGTCATTCTTACTTGCTGTCTGACCTGGGATATTGCAATGGGGCAGCATTTATTCAACATTTCCCAGAAAAATAATAAGACATGTAAATGAGTGATGCTCTCTGTCGAGAAAAAGGCCACAGATCTTGCAGAGTCGTGCTGGGAAGTCAGGACTGCCTAGCCCAAACTGCCCTTAATTGCTATAGCTACATCAAGTGATAGCTCCAGTTTCTAGGAAAATTAATGTTTAATGATAAGCAAAGTACTTGAAAGAGTAGATGAGGATGAGATAAATACTCCATGGAGACAAGCTTCACCATCCCCCCTCTTCCTTCCCCCCTCCCCCCAAGGTTTTGCTTTTATTTCTGAGAGTTGCACTGAAGCCGGATGAAATGGTTTGGGATGTCTATACTCACCCTTACCTGCTTCCTCTTTCATTTCTAAACTTTGTCATCATTGATTAAATCAGTGATTAAATCACCCAAGAATAGTAGAGATAAGGACCAGGAGGTCTGCTCCATGGCTTGGAAACCAGCCTCACATGTCGGGGAGGAAAAGGCAGCTCACATAGAGAAGAGAACACCAAGTAAAGGATGTTGGGAGGACCCATTCGAGTTGAAAGATGCGTGCTGAAAGTAGATTATATACCGAACACAATTGCCACTCAATACTTCTATTGCAAACCACAATACCCAGAAGGAGAGAGAATAAAAGGGAATGTCCTGCTTCTGACTTGGGGTGCGGTGGTGTGGGATGGGGTGGGGGTGGTGGGAGGGATTGCTGGGAACATTGATGGGGGAGAATGGGCACTCTTGGAGGGATGGGTAACGATCATTGTATGACTGTAATGGAAACACAAAAGTTTGTAAGTTTGTAACTGTACCCCATGGTGATTCACTGATTAAAAAAATCAGTGATTAGGAGTTAGTTGGCCTCTATTTGTTATTTTGATGTGAGTTCTGCTTTGACCAGATCAAGGATTTCATGCATGTGTACATGCTACTGCAACCTGTTCACACATGATGTTAGTGGTATTACATCTCTGTCACCTGGGGCCACACCCATCGGTGATTAGAGTTGAGCAACTGGTTCTCCTGGCTCTGTTCAAAGATTACTTCTAGAAGGGCCTGGGAGAACATATGGGATGCTGGGGATAGGACCTGGGTCACTTTTATTGTTTGTTTTTGATTGATTGCTTTTATTGTTCTGCATAGCCTACATTTTAGACATTTTATAGTTAATCTCAAATCTTATGCAAAATTTACTTGTTATAGAGAGAATGCCACTGTCACTGTCATCTTGTTGTTTATCGATTTCCTCAAGCAGGTACCAGTAACATCTCCTTCATCCTAGCCTTGAGATTTTAGAAAGTGCCACATTCAAGGCTCTTTCAGGGTCAGGGGAATGAGACCCATCATTGTTACTGAGTTTTAGCTATAGAATACGCTATGGGGAGTTTGCCAGACTCTGCCATGCAGGCAGGATATTCTTGGTAGTCTGCCGGGTTCTCCAAGAGTAAGAACTAGATAATAAGGGGTTGCGCAACTGCAAATGTGGCCGTGCGCTTCCGGGAGCTGGGTTTTATAGTGTCTAGGTCTTGGCCATTGATGGGATAACATGGCGCTGGGGGCAGTTGGTGGGTGTAATGTCTATCTACTGGAAGATGGGAGTTCTGGGAGGAAGTCTAGTCCTGATTTGAGCAGGCTTGGCGATCTCAGCCCTGTGTCCCACATGCTTGGGTTCCTCTGCTGGTTCCTTCATGTGTGAGGCTCATCTGAACGTGTGGAGAGTGGTCTTAAGCATAGCTGTGGCTGATTCCAGAGGTCTTTGGCTGCCGGGGCTCTGCTCAGGGTGGGGAGGGAAACTCAACCCCCCCTCCCAAGGGGCCACAGTGAGGACAGCCAGGTGTGGGGGCAGGAGACTCTGTGCTGTTCTCTTCCGGGAGCTGGGTTTTATAGTGTCTGGGTCTTGGCGATTGATGGGATAACATGGCGCCAGGGGCAGTTGGTGGGTGTAATGCCTACCTACCTGTGCTCCTTTCCAAAACACACTCATCCAAAATATGGTTTCCCCTTTAAACGCAACTTGAGTCTGAAAATATTGCAAAAATGGAAGTGCTATGAAATGACAGTGAGGAATTACAAGCAGCCAACTCATTATTCAATCAAGAATTTGGCACATTCATAAACCATGTACCATCTACTTTAATAGATCTTAATTCTCTTGCTATCAGTTGAAATTCCAAAGCACAAATTGAACAATGACCAGTGCCAAAACCTGATAGTTTGGGTTTTTTTCTTCTTTTTTCTGTTTTAGAATAGTGTTACGAAGCAAAAACAGCACATACAGTACCATTCTTGATACAGGGGAGACTAATACATTCTGAAAACAAAGACATAAATATTCCTAATACTTGCATTTATTTGTTTCCAGGGAAATTAAGCATTAATGCTTCTCTACATGTATAGTACAGTAAGATTAAAATATGTAGATTCCCCTAACAGTGGAGTATCTGCAAATCCTAGTAACTATTCTTGGCAATTACTTCATTCATAAGAGCAGTATCTGAAAACCAAATACTATATCCACAGGCTCTTTAATCAGTTGCAAATAAGGTAAGTTTTCTAGTTAGAAACTTATGTCTTTAAAAACTGCGTATTATTAAGTACAGAGAATCAAATTATTAAAAATATAGATTGTAAAGGAATTTCCTGTTTTACCACAGAGTGGCATTTCTATTATCATCTTATCTATTAAAAAGATAATATTCAAGATGATTTTGTGGAATGAACTCAAGTTATGGTCACTGCATAAATATCCAAAGAATTTTTTTAAAACAAACTAAAAGATACTTTTACAAAGAGGGCAGTGCTCAGGAGGCCCAAGGACCGCTCCTGGAGATTCTCAGCCAACCAGGCCTTCAGTTCACTGCAGGGCCCCAAGGATACCATTGCTGCTCAGGTTAAGTGGTGCCAGGATTACAAGAGTCACCAGAGCTCTAGACCTCTAGGAACTTGCCTGGTGATGTTCCAGGGACAATGTGGTGCAAGGGACTGAATGGGGATAAGAAACATGCAATTATCTGCCTTAATTCCTATATTATCTCTCCAGACCCAAAAGGATCATTTTTTAATTAACTTACAGAAGGCTGAAGAAAAATTTAATTCCCTGCTTTTCATTAGCACAATCAGCTCTTCTCAGTTGTTTTCTAACAATATTCAACTGTTTTTTCTTTTTACCTTTTTGGGTCACACCCAGCGATGTACAGGGGTTACTCCTGGCTCTGGACTCAGGAATTACTCCTGGCAGTGCTTGGGGGACCATATGGGATGTTGGAAATCAAACCCGAGTCAGCCTCAGGCAAGGCAAACACCCTACACACTGTACTATCGCTCCAGCCCCCAAATGATTTTTTCTTGAAAAAACAAAACAAAACAAAAAAACCTGCATCATATTGTATCAATAACTTAGATTTAAATCCAGTATTTCCATTTTAATAAAATTATACACAAATTTTGACATATTTTACATATCTCTTTAGTGAAATTTAAAATATTTCCATTTTGACGTTACTGGGCCCGCTCGAGCAAATCGACGATCAACGGGAGGGCCTTTACCTTTACCTTCCATATTTTGGGGCTGGAATGATAGAACAGTGGGTAGGGCGTTTGCCTTGCAAGCGGCCGACCCGGGTTCCATTCCAGCATCCCATATGGTCCCCCAAGCACTGCTAGGAGTAATTCCTGAGTGCATGAGCCAGGAGTAATCCCTGAGCATCACTGGGTGTGACCCAAAAAGAAAAAAAAATAATAATAAAATATTTCCATATTTTAATGTCTGCAATATGGAAGAGAAAGATGAAACTCCAACTAAGGCACAGACTATGTCCACCTCTGCTCCAAAGACGAGATGAGAAAACCTTTTAATTAAATCTATCCTCTGTGTTCCTGGGTAGAGATACTGTGAAAGGCAGAGTTGCAAAGACAGTCTGCCTATAATTTCATTAAGATCTTTTGTTAAAATATCTGCAAGATCATAATGCCCAAATGTAGAGAGATATTATGGGGAATAATGTCTGCCATGGAGGCAGGGGGAGGGTGGTAAAGGGGATATTGTTGGTGGGAAATGTGCACTGGTGGTGGGATGGGTGTTTGATCATTGTGTGGTTGCAACCCAAACATGAAAGCTTGTAACTATCTCATGGTGATTCAATAAAATTAAAAAAAAAAAATCTGCAAATTGACTTTACCTTATACATCATATTGTTACCTAGAAAAAAAATCTGATGCAACATTCATGCTTCTTTTGCCACAAAAATGGAGCAATTAATAAAATTAATAAATATCAAGTAATAAAATGTCACTCAAAATTTGAATAAGAGATAAAATGTAGGGGCTGCAGCGATAGCATAGCAGGTAGGGCATTTGCCTTCCACACAGCCAAGCCGGGTTTGATTCCCAGCATCCTATATGGTCCCCCAAGCATCACCAGAAGTAATTGCTGAGTGCATGAGCCAGGAGTAACCCCTGTGCACTGTGCATTGCTGGGTGTGACACCCGCCCACCCCTATAAAGAGATAAAATGTAAATTAAATTTGACAAAGATGAAAGTGAAAAACATACAAGTATTTACATAGAAAATAAATAACAAGACAAATGGAAATATACTCACTGAAAGACATCAGAAATTAACAATCAAGTACAATCTCTTTGGGGGAATCTCTTTTGTTGATTTTGGCTTAATAGGGGCATCCCCAGGATTGTTGAGGGGCCAGTCCTGCTGCTATGTGGACAGGCAGTGCAGGCATCACGGGTCAGAGTTTCAGTGCTGTGATACTCATACTTCTGCAGTGCCAGGGCCACTAGGACTGCTCTTGCAGTGCTGGAGCTATACAATGATGGGGATTACCCTTAATTAGGGTAATCCTAATTTTTTCTTTCCCGGGGGAGGGGTTGTATGTTTTCTGAGCCACACCACTGATGCTCAGGAGTTACTCCTGGCTCTGCGCTCAGGATTTACTCTTGAAGGGGACCCTACTGGGAGAGGATGAGGGTGGAGGAAGCAGTATCACAGAAGCTACTTGAAAACTACCCAAGTCAACTATTAGAATAAGTGACAAATAGTTGTCTTTCAGAAAGTGGGAAACTGCCAGACAGAACATGTGAGAAGGCAAAACAGAATTTGTACTTGCTAGATGAGCATTTCTTTCAGAGCTTCCTTCCATTTCATTCTGGGATGGGTCACAGTGGAAAGCTCCCTAACCCTAAGATTCTAGTTGGGTATAGCTGATGGATAAAAGTCATAAATGCGAGTACATTCACCTAACTTCCTTTCTGCTAGGAAATGTTGAAACACTTAAAAACAAAACAAAACAAAAACCAATGTAGTTCAAACAATGAACTAAATGCCTAAAGAAATGCAAAACTTTCTACGATGTTAAATACAGAACTGAACATAAACTAAAATTCCATGGCATTAGTTTTCTAAAACTTTGATAATATTATTCTATGAAGAAGAAATGGAAATTCTTTTATCTTAAAGGCAACTTCAGTGCTAAATTATGATGCATTTCTTAACTTAAGCTATAGTTTCTTCGGTAATATAAAGTATGGTCTGGAGTAGCAGACCCTACTGATTTTAAGAATTGATAAAGTTTCTGAATCGGAGCACTAGTACAGCAGTAGGGTGTTTGGCTGACCTGGGTTCGATCCCTGGCACTCCATATGGTCCCCTGACCACTGCCAGGAGCAAAGCCCTGAGCACCTGGGCATGGCCCAAAAAACAAAATAAAAAATTGGCAAGTTTGGCGGCCTATACATAATTTCTAAAGGTGGGAGTCACTGATATTCAGCCTTTTCTTTTAATTCAATATATATCTTAAGAAAAACTGAATATTTCTTTAGTCACAAAATATCTTACCCCAAACATCTAAAAAAAAACATTTAATAAAAGAATCATTCAAAATCATCAGTCTTACCTTGGCTTTACAGCACTCTTAATCAAGAAACAGGTTTACATTTACTGAGAGAAACAGCAACTGTACTTAAAGGGATGACTTTACATCTTTCGTTATTATGACAACGTTCCACCTGGCCTTTGTGTATCCCCACCCTTCATGATAGCTATATAATTATTCTGTAAGGGGGAAGAGGGAGCTAGAAAATCAAGAACTGGAAAATCAATGACTAGATGTTGATGACTAGAGGAGGAAAATGGGGACTTTGGGACTTAAAGGTCTTTGAGGACTAGAAAGGCAAAGACTAGAAAGTCAGTCACTAGAGGATGAGAATTGAGACTTTGGGACTTTGAGACTAGAAGGACTAGATGACAATGACTGGAAGCAGAGGACTGTGATACTAGAAACGAACGATGAAGAGGACTTTGAGGTCTACAAAGAGACTAGTATGATAGAACTACTGGGACAATGACCAAAACTACAACTAAACTGTGCCATAAGGGGAGAGATCAGACTAAGCTGGGGAGGAAAGAGAAATAAGCTGACTACAGACCAGCCTAGGGTCCGAGTCCCAGTTTCTCCTTTCCCCTGTTCCTTCGTCATTCCCTACTATTGTCCAGCCTAGGGAGGCAGCTCTCGGTCACCATCACTCATGTCCTGTATGTGCCCCATGGTGTCTTTTCTTTGGAAAGTTACATACATGTATAATTACTTATATTTTATAAGCATATTATTTGATAGGCTATTTAATGGCATGCATTGCATTAAGCTTAAATATTTATGAAAATTAATAAATGATTATTATTTGTAAATATTGTGTATAGATAAATAATTGTGTTCACTCAGTACAGCTGAGGTGGGCCAGGTAATTTCTGGCACTATGGAACATGAACAGCATTGCACCTAGGCCCTAGCATTGAACCTCTGATACTGAGTGCTGAGAATCACTGGAAATAGCCCTTAATACCC
>JAOXYA010137524.1:0-10166 GCA_028565675.1 Sorex palustris | reverse complement strand
GTGTGTGTGTGTGTGGGAGGGAGAGAGAGAGAGAGAGAGAGAGAGAGAGAGAGAGAGAGAGAGAGAGAAACTAGAGAAACTAAAGCCGCAGAGTCCAGGAGGACATCAAAGTCTTAGTGGAGACCTTAGATGCTTAGATATCCTGATCCTGCTATTTTCAAAAATGATCTCTATTTGAGTTTGAACTTGAGTTGCTTCTCGATTCTGCCACTTGGATGACAGACCTGACTGGCAAACGTGACTAAATGACTTCGAGTCTGGTTCTGGATACTTGGTTCACAGGAGAGATTCTGACCTTTAGGAGGACATGCCAAGAGCTAAACAGAGACTTCAATATCAGCAGAGCTTCAAGGGCTTGGCTAGCGCCCCAGAGAGGCCCCCAGAACTGATATCGTAACCTCAGACAGAGACACAAGAAGGGGGTCTGGATAGACAGGCCAGCTCTCAGGAGGGCATGCGAGCAAATCATTTCCCAGAGCACAGTCCCAGAGGTGAGACCAATCCAGTAGCCCTTAGAATTGTGCTGGGGGTGACTTTCATGGCCGTGCCTTGGGGACACCCCTCTCACTGCTGCCAGTTCAGTGCCCCCTGGCTATAGGGAGCTGGGACTCCATCACCTCCATCAGTGCTAGGCTGAACCTGTTCCCTCTTGGACTCACCCCAGGTCCTGGGAAGGCAGAGGCTGTGGTATGCTGCACTCCTGGGGAACAAGGGGAAGCTAAAAATGTCAAGAATTCTTTTTCTCCTCATTGCTGAGGCCATGGGCTGGAGCGATAGCACAGCGGTAGGGCGTTTGCCTTGCACGCAGCCAACATGGCCGACCCGAGTTCGATTCCTCCGCCCCTCTTGGAGAGCCCGACAAGCTGCCAAGAGTATCTCACCCACACGGCAGAGCCTGGCAAGCCACCCGTGATGTATTCGATATGCCAAACACAGTAACAATAAAATCTCCAACGGAGACGTTATTGGGCCCACTCGAGCAAATCGATGAACAATGGGAGGGCCTTTATTTTACTAAGATCCATCCTCAGTCTTTTCATTCTTCCATTTGAAATCCTTTTATCCCCCATTCCCTTTCTTGGCATTAAAAACTTTATATTTTAATCATCTTCTTGCACCGATCCATCTCATTCCACACACACACACACACACACACACACACACACACACACACACACACAGTGTTTTAAACACCAGGATTTTGAAACCAGACAGACTTGGGTTTAATTCCTCCTTCCAACCACCATGTTCTACAAATGCTTCAACAACCAGATCAAATTCCATTTGCTTCAAGGAAATTGACAAATGATGTTCATTCTTAGCTTATTGTATCTTAACTCTGATGCATGTGTTTTCTGTACTTACTCATTTCTAATGCTACTGCAGTAGACTGCTATTTATGTTTTATGTATGCATGTCCCACTTGTCACTTCCTACTGCATAATCTCTATATTGTACTATGCCAGATCAGGCAGAAATGGTCATATTGATGCTGAATGATGATTCTTACCTGGGTGATATGAGTCTACTGTATAAAAAGTTAACAAATTCAATTAAAAGGTGTATTCACTCAAATACTCAGAACATCCTGTATTTATTTTCACCAAACTACATAAAGAAAAGGTAGTTAAATATCTAAGGTGTTTTTGAATACAAAATAAAAAAGAAGTTTATTAAATTTAATACCATTAAAGTGATGGCATTGACAAACTATAGGAAAGAGAGAATGAGGCAGAGAACTGACTATTCCTTTCATTACTAATTTATGTCTGATAAAACACTGAAAAGATCTGTAAAGCATGACAGGCTTTGGTAAAGATAAAATGAAAATGTGGTCTGTGTTCTGAGCCTGACTTAAAGTTTTAACAAGTTTGTTTGGTGGGATCTGTGAAGAAGGAGCAGCAGAAACTTTCCTTCCAGAAGAAAAGATAAATACTTTTAGTTTCAAAAGTGATGACTTCAACCTAAATACAATTTTAATTAATTTTTCATCAATTACTTTTTTGGAGGTGTTATGCCCAGTGATGCCCCAGGGTTACTCCTGGCTCTTCACTCGGGAATTACTCCTGGCCGTGCTTGGGGGACCATACAGGATACTGGGATCAAACCCAGATTGGCTGTGTAGAAGGCAAATGCCCTATCTGTTGTAATATCGTTCCAGCCCCAATTTGTTACATTTCTTCTTCTTTTTTAAAAATTTTTACTAGTGAAATACCATGATGTACAGTTGTGAACTTACAAATTTTTGTGCTTGGGTTTCAGTTATACATTGATCGAGTACCCATCCCTCCACCAGTGCCCATTCTCCACCAACAATGATCCCAGTATCCCTCTCATCCCCCATCTCCCCCATCCCTCCCTGCCTCTGTGGCAGGCATTCCCTTTTGTTCTCTCTCTCCTTTTGGGTGCTGTGGTTTGCAAAAGAGGCTCTGAGTAGCAATCATGTTTGGTCTATAGTCTACTTTCAGCATGCATCTCCCATCCTGGGTGGATCCTCCCAACACCCTTTATTTGGTGCTCCCTTCTCTATCTGAGCTGCCTTTTCCCTTAGTGTGTGCGGCTGGCCTCCAAGCCATGAAGCTTTTAAGCTGGGCAGGGACTGTCTGTGGTGCCAAGAATTGAGCCCGGGTCTACAGCCTGCAAGATAACTGTCTTAACCTCTGTACTATCTCTCTGACCCTAGGGACCACTTACTTTAATTCGGGAGAAAGATTTACCATTTGCACATGCAGAAAAAGCAAGACATGCGCCAAAATCCTGAACCAAGATACTTGAGTCTACTGTGGTGTCAGGGATCAAACTGCATTCAAGGGAATGCCTTAACCTGTACTCTCACTCGAGCCCTGAGTTCTCAAGAAAAAAAAAATCCACAAGCAGCAGGAAACCAAGTTATGGGGACATGAGAATATGACACCGCACGTCACTACATTGTTCGTGACCTTTTTTGATCTTTCAAAGCTCTTTGTGACAGATCCATCCTGGAGATACAATATTGATAAGCCCCATGACATTCTGATTGATGGTGTCCGCCTCAAAGGATTTTAATAAGAAAAACATCATTCTTTCAGGAACGTTTGGAATTTATCAGAAGGAACTAATTTATGAGTCTGCTGCCTTCACTGCAGATTTTCTCTCCTCTGGCAGGAGACAAGATGTGTTGTACCTTCCAGGACCGGGAAAGATATACATACACAGTGTCACCCTCAGAGCCAAGAGTCCCAGACAGACTTTCCACTCTTAAAACCAGCCATCCTGTCTTATAGATAGTGTTTGTATGACAAAACACCAGGCAGCAGGGAGGTCCCTGATTCTCAGAAGGCTTCTTCTCTCCCTTTCAGGAAGAGCACTATCTGTCTCTCTTTGTCTCTCTCTGTCTCTCTGTCTCTGTCTGTCTGTCTGTCTGACTCTCTCTCTCTCTCTCTCTCTCTCTCTCTCTCTCTCTCTCTCTCTTTCTCTCTCTCTCTCTCTTCCCCCTCCCACCCCCCGTGGGGCATTATGGTTTGCAATACAGGTACTGAGACATTATCATGTTTGTTTCTTGACATGTTTTCAGCAAGCATTTCCAACTATCTTTGTCATGGTGGTCCCAACTACATGGTATTTTATCACAAGCATCTAGTTCTTAACCTTTTTTTTAAAATTGAGTCACCATGAGATACAGTTATGAAGCTTTCATGATTGAATTTCACTCATACAGTAATCGAACACCCAGCCTCCACCAGTGTACATATTCTGCCAAAAACTGCCCCCAGTAGCCTTCCTACCACCCCCACTGAACCCCACCCCTGCCTCAATAGCAGGCACTTTTCTTTTAACTGGGCATTATGATTTGCAATACAGATACTGAGAGACCATCATGTTTGATCCTTTGTCTACTTTCAGGACACCTCCTATCCTGAACAATCCCTCCAGTCATCATTGACTTACATAACCTTTAAAACCAACATGAGGGGCTGTAGTGATAGCACAGCGGGTAGGGCGTTTGCCTTGCACGCTGCCAACCCAGGTTCGATTCCCAGCATCCCATATGGTCTTCCAGCACCGCCAGGAGTGATTCCTGAGTACAGAGCCAGGACTTACCCCTTTGCATCGTCGGGTGAGACCAAAAGAGCAAAATAAATAAAATAAATAAAACTAACATGAATAGGAAACAAAAAATGGGGAGTTCGAAAGGCTGCCACGAGGGGGCACTCTTCATTCATACCTATGTCAACCAGAAGCTGTGTGGGCTTGATAGAATGTAGGGTGAGGATGTTCTGGTGGGCCTGCCAGGTGACACGTTGAGATCAGAATTCTTCTCTATTATATAATGTTTTTTATTCTTATTATTGCTCCCAGTTTGGCAGAGATCTGGGGCTTTTCCCTGCCTCTTCAGTTCTTCCTGCTTAAAAAATCACACATCTACAGAGGAGGATGAAGACCCATAGTATAGAACAGCGGAAGGCCCGAAAACCTGTATCCATGCCATAAGCTACATCTTGCCCATGGCATCCCTCGTAAAGTACCAGACATCTTTCCTAGTTGATGGTTTGTAGCAAAAGCCTAGTTCAAATAAAGTTAGTTTCTTCCCTGAAAACTAGGAATAATTAGATGTGAGATCAGGTCTCAGTATCCAACACCCTAATGGATTATCTAATTAAGACTAACAATGATTGGGGCTAAAATGACAGTACAGCAGGTAGGGCATTTGCAGGCTGACCTGGATTTGATCCTCAGCTTGCCATCTGATCCTTCGAGCACTGCCAGCAGTGATTTCTAATTGCAGAGCCAGGAACAACCCCTGAACGTCACTGGTGGGCTCAAATAATAGTTTTTTTCCCCAAATCCCAGTCATTGTTTAAGAAGGATTCTACAATCTATAATTTGTGGACTTGTGGACTAAGAACAAAATGAGGGTAGTCTTTACTCTGGTCTGAGAACTTGGCTAAGCGGCAACACACTGGCTTTGCTTTATTGCATCCGTCAAAGCATGGGATAAGGCAATTCTAGATAAAACTCTGATGATGGTCTTTCTACCACTCGGTAAGACTCACAGGACATAGATGGTGATGTCCCTGAATTGATGCGTAAGATCCATGGTTTTAGCAGAAGTCCTCACATATAGCCTTTGATATCCTGGAAGTCACAGAAAATTCACAAGGGCATCATATTTTGTGTTCTTGAGGAAAAGATTCATCTTCTTTTTGCATCATGGAGTGAAATTTCACTGTATCACTGTCATCCTGTTGTTCATCAGTTTCCTCAAGCAGGCACCAGTAATGTCTCCTTCACCCCACCCCTCAGATTTTAGAAAGTGCCACATTCGAGGCTATTTCAGGGTCAGGAGAATGAGATCCATCATTGTTACTGGTTTTTGGCATATTGAATATGCCTCAGGGAGTTTGCCAGACTTTGCCGTGCAGGCAGGATACTTTAGGTAGCCTGCCAGGTTCTCCAGAGTAAGAACTAGATAATAAAATGTCACATGACCGCATGCTTCCAGGAGCTGGGCTTTAGAGTCTCTGGGTCTTGGCCATTGATGAGATTACATGGAGCCAGGGGCAGTTGGTGGGTGTAATGCCTACATACTGGAAGATGGGAAATCTGGGTGGAAGAGGCCCAGTCCTGATCTGTGCAGGCTTGGAGATCTAAGCCCCGGGTCCCGCACACCTGGATTCCTCTGCCGGTTCCTTCATGTGTGAGGCTCATCCGAACGTGTGGAGAGTGGTCTTAAGCATGGCTGTGGCTGAAACCGGAGGTCTTCAGCTGTCCGGGCTTTGCTTTGGGCGGGGAGGGAAACTCAACCCACCCTCCTCCAAGGAGCCCGGGTGAAGATAGCCAGGCACGAAGGCAGGAGATTCTGTGCTGTTCTCTTCTGGAAGCTGGGTTTTATAATCTTAAGACCACTCGTCACATGTTTAGACGAGCCTCATGCATGAAGGAACCAGCAGAGGAACCCAGGTGTGCGGGAACCGGGGCACACCTGGTTAAAGTTTCTTTAACCAGTCATCTGTTCTCAGGAACTCAAGTTGTTTCCAGATTCTGGCTATTTTGAACAGTGCTGCAATGAAAATACAGGTGCATATGTCATTTCTGCTATGATTTTTTGCACCCGTGGGATATATTCCCAAAAGTGATATTGTGGGGTCATGTGGAAGCTCAATTTCTAGTTTTTTGAAAGAATGCCCATATTGTTTTCCATGAAGGCTGAACCAATTGGCATTCCCACCAACAGTGAAGGGGTGTCCCTTTCTCCCCACATCCATGCCAACAGTGGTTGCTTTTGTTCTTTTTGATGTGTTCCAGTCTCTGTGGTGTGAGATGGTATCTCATTGTTGTTCTTATTTGCATCTCCTTGATGATTAGTGATGTAGAGCATTTTTCATGTGCCTTTTGGCCATTTGTATTTCTTTTATTGAGGAAGCTTCCTTTCATTTCTTCTCCCCATTTTTGATACGATTGTAGGTTTTTTCTTGTACAATTCTGTTAGTGTCTTGTATACCCTGGATATTAATCCTTTATCAGATGGGTATTGGGTAGATATTCTCTCCCACTCTCATCCATGGGCTCTCTCTGTATTTTATTCACTGTTTCTTTTGAGGTGTAGTAGTTTCTCAGTTTAATGTAGCCCCATCTGTTTATGATTGAAAAAGGAATCTTTGACATCCAGAACAGCCAGAGCAAACTTTCTATCATAAAGTAGTTCATAGCACCAACATTAAGTCATTTCCTTCCTTTCAGTGATATAAAAATTTTAAGCTGAACGTAGGTAGTTGTTGTGATCAAATGCAGTGTCTCACAAAAACGGCATGATACAGGAAAGGAGGGTGAGAGTGTTCAGTCTCATTTCAAGGTGTGAGAAACCACAAGGTACACAAAAAAGGCACCACTCCACTAGCAATTGTAATCACAAGTGAAATAAGAAATCATGTTGCTTTTCTTAAATATATGGGTGATTTTTCCAAACAGCTGCTAAATGATTAAAACATGAACACTTACTAAGTTCTTTCAGTGTAAGATACTTAGTAAATGGTGCCCTTAGGTATCTCTTTTTGTGTAGGGACACCTTGAAAAAGTACCAAGGAAGTGAAATGGTTTGGGTGATATGTATTGATTGACTCATGGACTCAGGATGGCAGTTTGGACCTGAGCACTTTCCCTACAAAATTTTTTAAATTTAACTAAAAAGTCACTTGGAGAAAAATTATCCCCAAGGAGAAGATCTGTTTTACCCTCCTTCTCCTTTCTTCCTGTCATTTCCTTTGCCTCACATATGCAAGACAAGTGTTTTACTGCTAAACCTTACCCTCAGTCCCTACCTTCATTCTTTTAATAATCATACTAATAATGATGATAATTTCTGATAACTTGTTAAAATTGTTTTTGTTCACAGTGGACTCTCCAATTAATGGTAACACAATCTTAAGAAGTAAAGATTACTAGGATGATGACTTCTAGTTCACTAAATCAATAACTATATAACCGAACAAACAAAGGAGAATTGATAAGTTCACACAACTAGCTCAGTTTCTTACTGTGATTGCTGGAAGTTCGGGGTTTTGAGTTTACACCGTGTCCCATGCTTATAATGTTGGCAATTTTTAAGGATCCCTCAGAAAAAAACTTGTTTCCTAGATAGAAAAATTAGAAGAAAAGAGTACTGACTAATGTCAAAATCAGGTGGTTGAGAAATAAGGGTAATTTAATCCCTAAGTGTTTTTGTAGGTTCCAGATGGTGCAGTTCTGAGGGAACTAGGGATTTGAAGGAATGTGATGGCAGATGAAGCTAGATTTCTTCTCCTTCTATGTGTGTAAGTAGCTCTATTTACAGGGTTTGTGTGGTCATCTGGGCTTTTCAGAGCCAGGATGCTTAATCTAAGTGGAGATTTAATTGCCTTTGGCTGAGGGGAGGATGATTTGTGTTGAAGAGACGAGGTAGGTGTCATAACCTAAATTTTCTTGAGGTCCCTCTTAAGCCACCTTCCACAACCAGAGAGCAGTGCATTGAAGGACAAAGATGCTGAGGAAAACAAAATGACCGTGTGTTCTCAACTCTACAGGAAAGCAGCATTTCTCTTTGCTGAACGAAGTGCTGAGATAACGGTATTTTCTGAATGTGTCCTGTCCCCAGAATAGGTAAACTGTGTGTGTGGTGAGGGGAGGGGGTTACATTATTCTGTAGGGACCAGGGTGCTAGGCTGGTGTCAATATCACATGAATTCCAACAATGATATCAGTCCAGGGTCCTCAGATATAGCTCCAGCTCTATTAGGACAAGGAACGAAATGTCCAGGGTGCAACTGAAAATTCCAGATGGAAAAATCAGAGCTCTGGGAGCCCTTGATGATGGGGCTCCACATTCCACCACCAAAAATACCTTTTGCAGTTTTTACCTAAATATTTTGTTTCTTGTGCATCATATTAATTATGCTGGTTAGCCTGTAATCTAAGTTTTAAACAAGAAAAGAAGAATAGGGCTTGGAATGATAGCAGTACAATGCTAGGGTGCTTGCCTGGCATGCAGTCAAGCCGGATTCAATCCCCAGCACTACATATGTTCCCCTACGCCCTGCCAGAAGTGATACCTGAGTGCAGAGTCAGGAGTAGGCCCTGGGAGAAGTTAAGAGTGGACCCACAGGATCAAACAAACAAAACAACCCAAACCCCCAAACGCCAAGTAATTAGTTTTTGGAATGGCATGCAGGAAAAAAACACTTGGTTGTATTTTAGGTATTTTTGGCTTTCATATACAAAACTAGTTACTATGTTTTCTGTCCAATTTTTTTTTCAATTTTTAGTTTTTTAATCGAGTCATCATGAGATACATAGTTAGTCACAAAGCTGATCATGATCAGGTTTCAGTCATACAATGATCCAACGTCCATCCCTCCACCAGTGTCCATTTCCCAACACCAATGATTCCATTTTCCTCCCACGATTCCCCCTCCTCTAGTCTGCCTCTATGGCTCCATGGCAGGAACTTTCTCTCTCTCTCTCTCTCTCTCTGTGTGTGTGTGTGTGTGTGTGTGTAACTCTCTTTAATAAAATCTTTGAACTCCTTATGGGCATCCTGTGTTGGAATCGTGAACCCTAACAGTTTTCTAGAATGTTCCCACTGTAGGGCTAGAGAAATAGTCAGTAGGCAGGACATTGCCTTGCATATGGCCTACCTGGGCTTGACCCCAGCATTCCACATTGTTACCCAAACACTGTCGGGAGTGATTCCTGTGTGCAAGGCCAGGAGTAAACCCTGAGCACTGCTGGGCTGACCTAATCCACTTGTCCCCCCCTCACTCCCACCCCAATTTTATTTTAATTGATACTGATTGGGTTGGAGAAATAGTTAATAGTTCACTATTTCACTGATTTACCTTGCATATAGGCTGGAGCGATAGCCCAGCGGGTAGGGTGTTTGCCTTGTATGCGACCTACCAGGGTTCAATTGCTCCGTCCCTCTCGGAGAGCCCAGCAAGCTACCAAGAGAATCCTGCCTGCATGGCAGAACCTGGCAAACTCTCCATGGCATATTTGATATGCCAAAAACAGTAACAACAAGTCTTACAGTGGAGACGTTATTGGTGCCCACTCGAGCAAATCAATGAACAACGGGATGACAGTGGTATGGTGCAGTACTACCTTGCATATAGCTGACCCAGTTAGATCTCTAGGAACACATATGTTTCCCTGAAGACCATCAGCAGTGATCACTGAGCAAGAGCCAAGAGTACGCCTTATGCATAGCAAGGCAGTTTACTCTAAAGTCATTGTCTGTTGACTGTCTTAGAGAAATGTTATGTGCTATTTCAACATTCATACATTCATTGTTTAAACCAGTATTTACCAGTTAGCTTGCTGAGTAAATTAAGATTGTTCTCAGGGCTATCAATTCAATGGTACAGATAACACAAAACTGTTTTAAGTGTTGTTCTGAGAGTAAAACCAAATCTTTAGGAGCATGCATTAAGTTTTATCGAGTCCCTTTGATGTACCTTGGGAAAATTGCTACACAAATATAAGGGAACAGATGGGCGCAATTTCAAGAACATTGAAGCGAGCAATAAAAAGGTTAGGGTTTGGTAATTTTCTACGTACATTTTCTTTTTTTTTTTTAATAATGTAGGAGCACTGCTATTTTTCAGCCATTGATTAAGCTGATTGAATTGGGCATGAACTCCACATTACTTTTT
>JAOXYA010137507.1:0-10167 GCA_028565675.1 Sorex palustris | reverse complement strand
CTATGCCCTTGTTCCTATCATATTTCAGAGAAGCAAAACATAAGGGGAACACAAGAATGACTTTTTTATTTTTGTGGCTGTCTCTTACTTTCATGAGCAAAGTTGTAAGTGTAAAAAAGATTCTAGGGGCTGGAGTGATAGCACGATAGCAGTGAATCCTGAGTGCAGAACCAGGAGTAACCCGTGTGCATCACCGGATGTGACCCAAAAAGAAAAAAAAAAAAGGAAGGATTCTAAATGGGCTGACAAGATGAAGCAGGCATTTGAAACACATTTCTATTCCCTATCTCAAAACTCCAAAAAACTGTTTTCAGAGATACCAAACTTCCCCACAAATGTTCCCTCTGCATATACAACACCGCATAGTCCCATGTGTGCCTGATGAGCTGCTGGGGCACGGGCCAAGGACCCTGGGACCATGGGGCGAAAGGCCTAGAGCTTGAGACCTGCATTGATTCCCATTCCATGCTGTGCAGGACAGAATTTCCTCCAGCACCTTTGGCCACTCTGGATCTCATTCCCACGTTAATACCCACAGGAATAATACTTCTAATGTATGGAAGAAAAAGTGAGGGGAACCGGAGACAGGCAGTGGGGGGAAGGCTATGTGACCAGCCTAGTGACCAGGGGTGTTAGTCTCTGGCCTGTAAGATGGGATTGTGAGACTAACGAACCCAAGTATGAGCTCACTTCCCAGTGTGACACAAGACCAAACTCAGACATTGACACCTGCAAGGGAGGAGAGAGTCTAACTGCAGCCCACAGTGTAACTGGCCAGTTTCGCGGATTCAGAAGGATGTGGGACTGGGGAACACTGGGAGCCTGAGGGATCCTGGGTCAGCCCCCAGGGCACCGAGCGCAGTGCTTCTCTACACTGAGTCTCCTTGGGTTCAGCCTGCAGCTCTCTGAGTTCAGCTTTCAGTTTTTGTCTCAGGACCACATCTACAGCTCCTGGTGATGCTGGGGGTACCGTGTATGGTACCAGAGATTGGACTGGGATTGCTGCATGTACACCAACCCTTTGAACTATCTTCCCAGTCGCAGGAGCAACTTTAAGTCACTGAAGCTCCTGCCCTACTTAGCTTCTCTGGGTCTTGGAAGTCTACCTCATAGAACCTTATCTTTATTGCCCTCATTTATATTATCTAGACAGGGCATTTAAATTGCATCAGCACTCATATGTCAACCTTACCGAGCCGATTAACACCTCAAGCCAGGTTAATAGCAGGGTTAACAATGTCTCTGCCACTAGGACAATGATGGGGGCAGTGGTCACCCAGGACAAGGCCTGGGTGCTGAAAGGAGGGAAAGCGACAGGCACAATACCCTCTCAGCAAGTATTGCAAAACACGGTGCCTACAAGGTGAAATAAAGGGAAAGCTGTCCACCAGAATAGCAGGGAAACTGGGGACATTGTTGGAGGAAAGGGAACAAAAGATGCTTGATCAATGTACACCTGAAAATCATGAATTACCTTTAACTTGGTAATTACCTTGTAACTTGGTGATCAATACATTTTTTTAAAAAAAAATTAAAATAATGTCTCCAACCTGAATTCCCACAACACTGAAATTTCCTACTTGTTCTAAACAGCATCTTCTATATTGTTGGACTCTTGGTCTCCACTCTTTCTTCTTTTTTCTTCTTCTTTTCAAAAATTTTTTTTTCAGCCACACCTGACCTAATCTGTGCTCAGGGCTTATTCCTTTTTCTGCACTCAGGGATCAATCCTAGTGGGCTTGGGGGACCATATGGGATGCCAGGGATAGAACCTGGGTCTACTGTGTGCAAGGCAAGCATTCTACCTACTGTCCTACTGCTATGGCCCCAATCTCCTCCCTTTCTGACAGAGGATGGAGCCCACACCAACATTTTATTATATTCTTGATTAGCCTAGATTAGTATCTGGTACAGAAAAGCCCGTGGAAATCCAATGTTATTCATTTAGCAAATATATTTTCTATCACACCCTGTTCTTATGTGCTTATAGGCAATGTTGGTTTACATCTCATCCGTCTGTGTGAGAGAATATTTATAGAGATAGAAGGGCGACCGAAACTTCTATTTCTTGAAGAACAGGAAGTGGGTTTCAGAATCAACAGGACGGGCCCTGAGGTCATTGGGTCATATGACTTCCTGGATGATTATGTGTTTTCTCTGCATTTTTTCCTTTCTTAAAAAAAATTTTTTTTAAGTTTTTTTTTTTTTGGCCACACAAAGCAGTTCTCAGGCCTTACTCCTGGCTTTGTGCTCAAGGATCACTACTGATGGGCTCAGGGGACCAAATGGGGTGCCAGGAATCAAAACTCAGGTTAACCACATGCAGGGCATGTGCCCTACCCTCTATACTATCACTCCCACCCTACATCTCTCCCCCCACCCCCCGCCTCTCACAACAGAATTTAAGCTGCGTATCTGCCCTGAAGATCAGAGAGTAGCAGGAATGAAGATGTGTACATAAGCGTTTTTGCTTGTTTTTCTTTCCTGCACAGCAGGTGTACTGCATCTGTGTATAGCAGTTTCTGCAAACGGATTGTGAGCTATTTTGTTCAATCCAGTTTATCAACCTCAGGTCATCTTCATTTCGGGAAAAGTCGGGCAGCCCTGCCCCTTTGGGTCCATGATTTCACTAAGGAATAGGAGGTGTCAGGCGCTAGACCTGCCCTGAGCAAGGTACCTTACTGACTCAGGGAAGTGAGGAAGAGAGGGGATTGGGGGCTCACTTCAGCCCACTGATATTGATTGCATTGGGCAGACTGGGTCAGGTTTAATCCAATCAGATGGCCCAGCCAGGAGCTATTTTAATACTCAGACTTAAAACACCAGCATCGGACACACAAACGAATCTCGGACCCAAGCAACTTGCTGCAGAGATCTCTTCAGACCCTAATTATTAAAATTTTAGAATTCCTAGAGCGGCCATGAGACATTATATTGTATCCATAACAAGCAATACAAAACACATTGTCCAGCATTGCCTTTTCGGCAGGTATGAGTGGTGGTGGAACTGGTCTTGAAATATCGAAGGTAACTAAAGTAGAGAAAGAGAGTACTGTGCAAATTGTCTGCCACACAGGCAGGGGGAGGTGTGGAATGGTGGGTGGGTGAGGAGGATACTGGGGATTTTGTTGGTGGAAAACGTGCACTGGTGAAGGGATGGGTGTTGGATGACTGTATATTCAAAGCTTAAACATGAGAGTTTTGTTACTGTGAAAAAAAAAACACAAACAAATAAATAAAACACCAGCATCAAAACTTCTTGTGCTTAGCTGTGTAGTCATGGGAAAGTTTTGCTGGAAGCAAGCCTGCAAAGTACCTGCAGGGGAATAGACCCAAGGGCTGGAGTATGTGCTTCACCTGCAGACGACCTGGGTTCAACCCCTGGTCACAGCAGGGTCTGACCCAAACACAACAACAACAATAACAAATACGCAGCATGTGAACCCCAGACCACGGATGCCATCGGAACCCTGCGCTGCAGCCCCACCAGACCGAGCGACTCTGCCCTGAGAGAGCCCACGCTCTCGAGATGTAGGTGGTGCTGCTTAAGCCTGCAAGCTTGAGAAAGGTTTGTTTCCTTTATTTGCTTGGTTGGGGATTACAGTTGGTGGTGCTCAGGGCTTACTCCTGGCTCTGTGCTCAGGGATCAGTGCCGTGGTGTTGGAGGCATGGTGGGGATGGTGGCTATATGTGATGCTGGGCATGGAACTAGGTTAACTAGTTAACCTAGTTAACTAGTCAACCTAGTCGAGCTCAGCACGTGCCTTACCTTACTCTCTCTAGCCTGGAAGGTGATGTTTTACACGATAGATATCCATGCATGATGTGTCACCCCAAAGGAGTCAGCCTCTTTTTTGAGAGTCCCCCAGAGCAGACCTTCAGAGCAGGATCCCACTCACTCCAGGGGTGCCCCCTTCCCTCACCGATGCCTTGGTGCACCCCTGTTAGCCACCTCTGCTTGGCTTTGGTTCCTGGTCAGTCAGGTGGCAGGTAGGGCTGAGTCAGGGTATGCGAGGGTCAGAGTCCTGGAGTCTAAACTCCCCACTGGCACCGGAGAACTGGGACCATACTTTACACAAGTCATCCTGGCAATGATTAAACTATGAATTAATTATATTTTTTGGTACTCAAAAGCCTCTTCAATTTTGGGTGTGGAAGTTGGGGCCAAATTCAGGGACCTGAACAGCTTGTGGCAATACTTCCTGCAGTGCAGGGAATTAGTACAGGGCTTCCTCAACTTCTCTTTTAAAGAAAATTTTAAAAATAATTTATTTTTTTTGTCACCGTGAAATTATGAAGTTATTCATGATCAGGCTTCAGACATATGATTTCACAACACCAACCCCTGCATCAGAGGCCACTCTTTTAAAGGACTTTTTTTTAATGCCAAATCCTTTAAGTTCATTCAATTTTATTCCATTCTATCTTGAAGGGGTTCCTATGTAATACTCAGGGGATTGTGTGGGACAGCTCCCCGTGATTCTCAGACAGCTGGACCAGTGGATGAATGCTAGGAGCTGAGGATATGATGCTGCTTGGGTTCTGTGGTGTTGGGGACCTGCTCAGGACTGTGGAGGGCCAGGCCTGGTGATGCCACAGGACACCCGAAACTGGGTGCATGAAAGCGTGTATTGTGTACTGTGCTCCTGCACTAAATCCCTGCCTTTTATTTTATCAAAGTGTGTATCCTACCATGCGCTAAATTCCTGGCTTTTATTTCATTAAATTTTTTTTTCCAGAATGTCACAGGCAAGTGAACTGCAGCACTTCCCTCCCAGCTGCTATTATCACTCTGGCCCCAAAGTCACAGACAGCTCAAGAATAACTCAGGAAAACATTTTTTTCTTAGAAGGATAGGTCAGGGATGAGCTCATATTACCCTGCCAGAGGCTCCCATCCCCCACCCCTCAGCTGTCCTGAGGTCCACAGGCTTCTTCTCTGCAGGAATCTAGACTGACCTGACAGGGTCTCACCCAAACTCAAATGTGACTGGATTTCAGAAGCTTTTTTTTTCTTTTTCTTTTCTGGATCACACCCGGCAATCCACAGGGGTTCCTCCTGGCTCTGCACTCAGAAATTACTCCTGGAGGTGCTTGAGGTACCATATAGGATGCTGGGAATCGAACCCGGCTGGCTGCGTGCAAGGTAAATGCCCTACCCACTGTGCTATCGCTCCAGCCCCATGGATTTCAGAAGCTTTTACCAAAGCGAGTCGTCCTTTCGGGGGCTGGAGTTAGTGCGGAAAGTGGGACTTTGACTTTCAGAAGAGCCAGGGTGACTGGGGGGAACGCTCACTCAGGACCTGGCCAAGCCACAGGTCTTTGCAGGAAAACCAGCCCAGCTGTTGGGGTCTCACCACTCCCCGAGAAGGCTAAGCCGAGGGGGTCCCCTCTGGGTCAGTGACCGTAACCCAGTAAGACTAGGATAGCAGTCATCACCCAGGACATTGCAGAGCTACACCACAAGCCTGGTGCTGAGAACCTTTTTGAAAACCCATGGTAGTTTATGTAAAAATCGATGTACCACGCACGTATGGAGTCCTGGCAGAGAATTATTTACCTGATTTGTCCAGCTTTACCTGGAAAAGAGGCTTCCAGAACCAGAAGCCCAGGATCCCAGAATCCCAAAATGGAGAAGACATGTAAACTTTGTTCTGCTGTGCAAGTCACATCTTTAAAAAAAATCCAAAAATAAAAAGAATAGCTCAGGACAGGGCTGCAACATACTTGCCTTGTATGCAGCCAACTCAGGTTCGATTTCTGGCACTCCATTAAGGAAAAAAAAAGAAGAGATCAGAATACTCAATAGTAATCAAGTCGCACAAATAATTTCCCTTTTTTGGGGGACGGTTACACCTGATGATGCTCAGGGGTTACTTCTGGCTTTGCACTCAGGAATTACTCCTGGCGGTGCTCGGGGGACCATATGGGATGGTGGGGATTGAACCCGGGTCAGCTGCATGCAAGGCAAATGCCCTACCTCTGTGCTATCACTCTAGCCCCATAATTTCCTTTTACACTGCTAAATGCACTTTTATGGATATAGGTTTTATTTCTATTAAAAATTATTTTGGGGGCACATCTAGTGGTGTTCAGGACTTACTCCTGGCTCTGTGCTCAGGGATCACATGTGTACCAGGAATCTAACCTGGGTTGGCCACATGCAAGTCACATGTGTCTACCCCCTACCTCCATCCCCGCCCCTGGCTCTTCCCCTCTAACATTAACCCTAACATGTCTCCGGCCATTTGTAGTCTTGGTAGATGTCACTCTGAAGGACTGATCATGTTCTATCTCAGAGTCCCTGCACACAGCCCAGGGCTCCACCAGCCTTGCCCACATTCTTCCACACTCTCGCACACTCGGTCCACAAGGCAAATGTACTCGTCTCTCAGAGAAATGCTGACATGAGCATACCTGTTCCTTTCATGCATATATATTTGCTTAGTAATTATCTCCCAAGTGGAGTCCTTGTGTTAAAAGAAGACTAGGAGGACAATAGTAGCCCTGGTATATGGGAACTGAGCTGACATCACCAACAGGTCCTAGTGTCCTTTGGGGGGACATGGGCCATGTCATATAACATCATCATCAGCCATCATCAGAAGGTTTCCCTCCGAGTTTGTGCCGTGTGCAGGAAAAACAGCAGGACCAGAGAGCCCTGCACCTGCTACTCTGAGCTTCAAGTGTATGGAATCAATTCCAGTTTTAGCCTCACTTCTGTCTTCTAGATAAAGATGCTGGATCATAGACACTCCCTCAACCCCCCACCACTTCCATGTAGCAGCCTGAGCCACGTCTTGGCTCCTTTCCTTCAGACAGACTAAGGCAATCCTGGCCTGCGTTCCTCACACCCCTCCTCCGTGAGATGCCTAACACATACCCAGGGCACTAGCTCTCACTGCAGTGAGTAATAAACAGACGGACCTACAGACACGTTCTGGTGGGAAGGATTGTGACTCACATGACACAGCATTGCTCTAAACTTGTTCATTCATTTTACAAAGATTGAGTGCATTTTGATGTGTTTCTTGAAGATGGAATACTGAATCGGACAATGAAATCTTGACGACTTTTCACTAAACTGTCATTATACAGGACACAATAACAAATCTAAACATGGATGCATGAGCAACATCACCAGATTGGTTTAGATATGTGCTATGAAGAAACTAGATACGAGACAGAAGGGTCTGGGATGTGACCTGTGTGAGAAGTGCTGTCTGAGCAAGAGACCTGGCTCATGGTCAGAGGGAGGCCAGGTGGGACCTGGGGTTAGTATGTGCATGGAAGGAAAAACAGCCATGATTCTTATTGGGTACCCTATAAACTCAGACACTGCATTTCTTTTCTTTGTAGGCTTAGAACATATTACATGACTAACCACATCACCATTGGAATTTTAAAATTAAACCTGACAAACTCATTCTAATATCCATCTGAGAGAGAAAATATACAACAGCAAAGAAAACTTTAAAGAAGTTTGAAAACTAGAAACCAGAATGGCAGAGATCTTAACTCTAGAAAAAAAGTCTTGATATCTGGGTTTGTGCTATGTGTGGAGGAGTGTTTTCATTGGGTTGAGGGAAAAGGAAACAGATTCATGACTAGAGGGCAGATTATAAATAGGGGAAAAATAGTTGTGTGTCCCTGGATTCCAGAGACATAAGTTTCATGAGAGAAAAATAATGAAACATCTGAAAATGTATAAAGTACATTACAAAATGGAATGTTATATATCTTTCCTTTATTGAGAAGGTTATGAAACACGGGTGTAATACTTATTAGAACATCTACTCATGCTTTATTTGTAAATGATACAGGTGAGCAAAGCAAATGGAAAAAATAAGGGTGAATTTTTCTTTTCTAAGAAGCAATGTTGGCGCTGGAGCAATAGCACAGCGGGTAGGGCGTTTGCTTTGCATGCAGCTGACCTGGGTTTGATTCTCAGCATCCCATATGATCTCCTGAGCACCGCCAGAGACAATTCCTGAGTGTAGAGCCAGGAGTAACCCATGAGCATCGCCGGGTGTGACCCAAAAAGGTAAAAAAAGATGAATAAGAAGCAATGTTATTTTTTTTATTGAGCAGAGCACGTGCACTGCGGCATTTGAAAGCAATGAAAAGAAACCCTGTATTGCTGTCTAGGTGCCCAAGTAGTGCTGCAGAGGCATTCTCCATGTGCCTCCTGGACTCCCATTGTGCCCTCATGGACCTTATTGGAACTCCTTATACCTACTTCTTATGCCTTCTCCTCCTCCCTTGTGGCCCCAGGAGATCTTAGGTGTTGGTGGGGATCCCACCTGGGTTGGCTGCATGCAAGAGCCTCACCATGTACCATGTGCTCCCATGCACTATCTACTATGTGCTCCCATGTACTACCTACCATATACTACTATCTCTCCAGCCACAGTGTTTTCTTCCTCAAGTCCAGATGGCCATGGAAAGGACAGCTGGACAGGATGGGTTGAATGATGGATTGAAACTCAGTACACTGCGTTGGACCATCTCCACCTCCCCAAAGTAGTTTGTCCCAGATGTGACCTGCCCACAGTCATGGTGCAGAGATTGGAACTGACTCATCTTGTGTTCACAGCTGAACACTTCCCTCCACTGTAGTCGCTACCCTCCTTGTCCTGTCCCCCAGCCCCCCTCAAGTGGCTTGTTTCCTACTGAAGATCAGTTCTTTTTTGTTTTTAATTTTTAATTGAATCACTGTGAGATAGACCCTTACAAAGCTATTTATAATTATGTTTCAGTTTTTTTATTTTTTAATTTTTTTAAATTAAAAAAATTTTTAGCCATTCTCTGAAAACATTTATTTACAGATCTAAAGTGAACAAACAGTCTTAAAAATATATTAAAATATTACAATGCATATGCTTTTTAGAGGGATGGTAACTTGACATAAATTAGAAAACATCTTAGTATTAATCTTTCTTTTCATACATTTCAAATTTGTACTTAATGCCTTTCTCCTCCTGGACATCAGAAACAATCCCTGGGTAGTCAGTAAGAAGTTTGTATTTCTCCAAATCAATTTCTGGAAAAAATGTGTCACATTTAAATTCCTGCATGATTCTTGTCACAATCTCAAATGGCTTGTTCATAACTGATATACAGAGCTGCCTCCCACTATCCAAACCATGTCCACTTCATTTGTTAGCTCTGGTTGCTAATTAAGTTTTAAGGCAGCATCAAGACTTTTGGCAAGAAAGTGAGCTCCTGCTGGAGGTTCTTTTAGCCTTCCACTGAGAACTAAATTGATTCTGTCCTTTAAAGGTAGATTCTTCTCAGGAATGGAGAACCATGTCTGCTTACCCATTATCACCAGATTCTGTTCACCTTCTACTGAAGAGGTGGTGGTCATTTTCCAGAAATATATAAATTTATTTCTGAGTGAGGGCCACGGCACCTCCCTGTTCTTGCTGATGCCCATGTTCTTTGACACGGCGACAACGCAGTTCAGCGGGTGATCCATTTCCAAAGTGGCAGACGCTGCGAACTTGCAGGGGAGCAAGAGACTCCAGTCCAAACTCAGCACGAAACTGATCTCAGTTTTCTTTTTAAATAACTTTTTTTTTATGTTAGTCACTGTGAAATTATTAAGTTATTTAGTTGGTTATGTAGTATGTTCTAAACCTACAAAGAAAAACTCATAATGTCTGTCACTGTCACTGTCCTCCCATTGTTTATCAATTTGTTTTAGCGGGTCCAGTAACACTGTGAGACTTGTTACTGTGTTTGGCATATTGAATACATCATGGGGAGCTTGCCAGGCTTTGCCATGAGGGCGAGATACTCTTGGTAGCTTGCTGGGCTCGCCAAGAGGGGCGGAGGAATCGAACTCTGGTTGGCCATGTTGGCTGCGTGCATGGCATAGGCCCTACCCGCTGTGCTGTCGCCATAAGGTCTAAAGTTTTAACTTTTAATTTTTAAATTTTTAAACGTAGGAGTACTGCTATTTATCCAGCCATTGATTAAGCTGATTGAATTGGACACAAACTCCACACTACTTAAAAATTTTTTTAAATTGAACATCCATGAGATAGAGCATTACAAAACTATCCATAATTGGGTTTCAGTCATACAATGATCCAGCATCCATCCCTCTACCAGTGTACATTTCCCATCACCAAAATTCCGTTTCCTTACCACCATCCCCCAA
>JAOXYA010137498.1:0-10167 GCA_028565675.1 Sorex palustris | reverse complement strand
GGGTACTTGATCATTGTATAACTGAAACCCAAGCACAAAAATTTGTAAATCTACAACTGTACCTCATGGTGTTTCACAAAAAAAAAAAACCAAAAAAAAAAAAAAAAAACAACATTGCATGCCTGAAATTCAACTGTGAATTACATTGTAAAACATGGGGTCTTAATTTAAAAAGAGAAAAGTAAAAGAAAGTATTATGTTTATTAAACTTTTGTTTTGTTATTAAAAAAAAAGACATGATGGTTTACAAAGCTGCTCCAATAGAACTGTTTCAGGCATATGATGTTGCAATACCAATCCCACCACCAGGGTGCCCTGCACCCCTCCTGTCGCCCAGTCTGCCCTCTTGTGGGGGAAAGATCATAAAAGGATTGAGTACAAAAACTCAACTAGATAATCACTCAGATTTGAAGGAACTGTATAGAGCTTCATGGACAGGCAACAGTGCAGGGAATTATTCATAGCCCCGAAATCAGTTTTGCCAGAAGTCTTAAAAGAGCCCCTTTAAAGGACTGTGGCACTCGCTAATGTATTTGGTTTCCTCCACTAGATTAAGAAAAGTTAAAAACATAGCAATTAATCATCAAAAATGGACTTTAAGTTATTTTCTAGTAATTCTTTTTTTTTTTTTTTTTTGCTTTTTGGGTCACACCTGGCGACGCTCTGGAGTTACTCCTGGCTCTGCACTCAGGAATCACTCCTGGCGGTGCTCAGGGGACCATATGGGATGCTGGGAATCGACCCGGGTCGGCTACGTGCAAGGCAAACGCCCTACCCGCTGTGCTATCGCTCCACCCCCTATTTTCTAGTAATTCTATTTACCATTCTCTTAATTTTGGGGGACCAAGTAATATGAAATAAATTTGCCGTGTCCCTGTTCTGAGGGGTGGGCCCTCCTGGAAATGCTCAGGGCAGCCCACAGGGTCAGGGATGGAACCTGGGACCCACATGGCACACATGCGTTCCAACCCTTTGGACCTTCCCCCTGACCTCTCAGACTGTTTATTGATTGATTGATTGCTTTTTGGGTCACACCTGGCGATGCTCAGGGCTGACTCCTGGCTCTGCACTCAGGAATCATTCAGGGATGGGATGGTGGGAATCGAACCCGGGTTGGCCACATGCAAGGCAAACGTCCTACCCACTGTGCAATCGCTCCAGCCCCGCTCTCAAACTGTTTATTAACTCATTCACTCATGTGTTTGTTCACTCAGTCTGTTACATCTGCTCGGTGGTAGCACAGGGACCCCCGCCTGGGAGGCGGCCAAGACAGGTACATCACTTGCTGTTACACACGGCAGAAGGTGACTCGGGTTCTGAGAGTAGCAGAGGTACTTGCAGGGCATGCTGGGAGCGGGAGGGCCACTGACCCAGGAGAGGCCTGTGATACAGGGCAGTGCCATTTCAGTAGGGGGACAGGCCTGCAGAGGCACCCAAATAGGGACAGCAGCTGTGGGCGAGGAGAATGTTACGGACGGCAGAGCTGGGTCATGAGAAGGCTGAAGAGTCTGACCACATCTTGTGGTGCTTGCTGGAGATTTGGGTAGGAAAACAGCCAGGAGGGGTCTGGAAGAAGGCTGGAGCGATCGAACAGCAGGTAAGGCTTACAACTGCTCGCCTTACACCTGCTGATGTGGTTCGATTCCCAGCATCCCATATGGACCCCCAAGCACCAACAGGACTTCTGGGTGTGGCTAAATAAATAAATATAAGGAGCTGTCTGAAAGAACTAGAAGGAGGCAGGAGGCTGGAGAAAGGTGTGAGGGCTCTGCCTGGTTGGGGTGGAGACGGGGGGTTGGGGGAGCAGACAGGAGTGTGTGATACTGGGCTTCAGGACCGCATTCACTCACTCATTCACTCCACAATTTTCTTTTCATTTATTTCAGTTTTGGGCTGGGGCAATAGCACAGCAGGTAAGGTGCTAGCCTTGTATGCACCTGACCCAGGTTCAATCCCAGCATCCCATGTGGTCCCCCAAGCATCACCAGGAGTAATTACTGAATGGAGAGCCAGGAGTGACTTCTGAGCATAAAATGAATATATATATATTTTTTTGCTTTGTTCTGAGGGTCACACGCAGCAGTGCTCAGAGTTTCTTCCTGGATTCTCAGAGATTACTCTTGAAGTGCTGGGGGAACCATACGGGGTGCTGGGGATTGAACTGGGGTGGGCTATATCCAGGCAAGTAAGTGCCTTAACCCCTGTACTAACTATCTCTCTGGCCACCAGTTCCTGTTCTTTTATTTTATTAGTTTTTTTTAATTACTTTTTTTTCTTTTTTGCTTTTTGGCTACGTATTCAATATGCCAAACAGTAACAACAAGTCTCACAATGGAGACGTTACTGGGCCCGTTCAAGCAAATCGATGAACAATGGGAGGACAGTGCTACAGTGCTTTTTGGCTACAGCCAGCAGTGCTCAGGGATTACTATTGACTCTGTGCTCAGGGATCATCCTACGCCTGGGATAGAACGCAGGGCAGGTACATGCAAGGCAAACACCATCCCCTCCACTATACTTCCAGCCCCTTTTTTGGTTAGTTTTCTTTTTCTTTCTTTCTTTTTCTTTTTTTTTTTTTTCCAGCCACACTTGGTGGTTCTCAGGGCTTATTCCTGGCTCTTTCCTCAGGAATCATTCCTGGCGGTGCTAGGGGTACTGTATGAGTAGGGAGCTGAATCAAGATGGGTGCAAGGCAATCCTCCAAACTACTGCTTTACTGCTCCTGCCCCTGATTTTAATGTTGTGTATTTGTGGGACAGACACACCCAGCAGTGCTCAGGGCTTATTCCTAGCTCTGTGCTCAGAAGGGACCCCTGGCAGTGCTCAGGGGACTGACTAGATGCATCGCTTGGAATAGAACCAGGGTTGGCATGGGCGTGGCAAACGCCTTAGCCCGGGTACTCTGGCCCCCGCGGCCCCCTGCCCGCCTACCTGGCCCAGGTCCAGGATGAAGCAGTCGCCCGTGTTGAAACTGCCCCAGCTCAGCCTCCGCTCCGTGGCCCGGATGTTCTTCTTCCCCTTCACCTGGTAGAGTTTCCTGACGCACTGGGAGCTGGCCGAGGTGGAGGTCTTGTGAAATGCAGAGTCCACGCCGCCTTCCTGCAGCCAGACAGCCGGCCTGAGGCCTCCACAGCGCCCCCCAGCGGCGGGGGCGGGGAGGGCCCGGCCCGGGAGGCGCGCTCACCTGGTACTTGAGGCCCCGCGGGAAGTAGCTCATGAAGACGTCAGACTCGTTGCCCTGCACCTCCCGGTGCTGCACCGGCCGCTCCCCAAGCAGGGTGTTGAGGTGCACGGCCAGCATGGCACAGGCCCCCTGCTCGTCGCGGGATGACTGCTGGCCTGCGGCGGGGGCGGGGGCGGGACCGGGCCAGTGAGAGCCCCGAGGCCGGCCTGGCCCCCGCGGTCCACCCATCCTGGCCCCCAGCCTCCTTACCGATCCACAGGTGCAGGTGGGAGAGCTCGTCGGGCCCGTTGTGCAGCACCAGATAGGAGTCCCCCGAGAAGAAGACGCCGTGGTTCTCGCGCGCCACGGCCACGGGCTTCAGCTTCTCCACGCGCCAGATGTGCAGGCCGGGCTCCTGCACCGAGGCTGGGAACGCAGAGCCGCTGCGGAGGGCAGGGGCTGTGTGAGGGGGCTGGGGGGCCCTGTGGGGCATCGCGGGGGGCGGGGAGGATAGGGGGGACTCACCTCTGGGGGATGGGCGAGTACATGCTGCTTCTGGACCTGGAAAGACAGAAGTCTGTTTTGTTTTGTTTTGTTTTGTTTTTGTTTGGGGGCACGCCTGGCGATGCTCAGGGGTTACTTCTGGCGCTGCACTCAGGAATTCCTCCGGGCAGTGCTCAGGGGGCCATATGGGATGCCTGGGATGGACCCCAGGTCGGTCTGTGCAAAGCAAGCGCCATACCTGCTGTGCTATATGGCTGGGGCGCCATATAAGTCATTTTTTTTGTTTGTTTGGGGGGATTTTGTTGTTGTTGGGGAGTTTTTTGGTGGGGGAGGGTCACACTCAGTGGTTCTTAGAGCTTACTTCTGGCTCAGCGCTCAGGCATCACTCCTGGTGGGCTCAGAGGACCACAGTGGCTACTGGGGATCAAACCTGGTTCTGCCTGTGCAAGGCAAATGCCCTAATCGCTGTGCTATCTCTCCAGCTCCAGCAGAGGGAACATTTCCCCTCATTCTAAGTTTCCAGCTGACTACTGTAGCACTGTCCTCCCATTGTTCATTGATTTTCTCCAGCAGGCACCAGGAATGTCTGGTTGTGAGACATTCTTGCTGTTACTATTTTTGGCATATGGAATACATCACGGGGAGCTTGCCAGGCTTTGCCATGCGGGCAAGATACTCTCGGTAGCTTGCCGGGCTCTCCGAGAAAATCAGATAGATATGTTGATATATCAATATAAAACTATTATATTGATCAACATCTCCTAGGCATCAAAAAACAATTAACAAAGTTCTAGCAGATAGCATTCAATATAACAGATAAAAAGACAAAAACATGATGACCAAATGGAATTAACCCCTAAATGCAAGGCTGATCTAATACCTGACAATCAAACAATATGATCCACCCAGTTAACTTAATATATCTGTATAAGTGAATGTGTTCACCTTAACAGACGATTTCAATCCATTAGCAAAATTCTATATCCACCCCTGAGTTTTAAGATTTTTTTTCCAAAAACTAAGATGAAAAAGGAACTTTCTTTTTTCTGTTTTGTGTTTGTTTTTTTGAGTCACACTTGGTGATGCTCAGGAGTTACTCCTGGCTCTGCACTCAAAAGCTTCTCCTGACAGTGTTCGCGGGACCATATGGGATGCCAGGAATCAAACCCAGGTCAGCCACATGCAAGGCAAATGTCCCCACGGCTGTACTACTGCTCCAGTCCCTAGAAAGAAACCTGATAAAAAGGCATTTAGCAAAATCAAAACAAAGCTGGTACAGTGGCTAAGGCTCTACGTGCCGCGCCTTCCACATGGCCACCCTAGGTTCAATTTGACACAGGTTCGATCCCTGTCACTGCGTATGGTTCCCCAACCAATGCCAGGATTGATGTCTGAATGTAGAGTCAGGAGTGATCCCTAAGAACTGCTGGGTGTGACCCCCAAATAAAATAAAAACAAAATTAAACAAAATCCAGAGACCAAAACACCCTAGAGATACGATTAGACGTCACTGCCTTCTCTATTCTGAATTTCCTGCCCTGGGAATCTCAGCCATTGACAGGCATTAACTGTGCCAACTGTACAGCCAGTTCCCCTCAGGATGAATAACAACTTGATTCTGGAGCTCAGTGAAAGCAACCTTTTTATGCCACTAAAGTTATTCATGAAGAAAATACTAAGGACAAATATTTACAAAACACTTTTTCCCAGTTTTTATTTGGGGGGGGAGGGAGAGAAGGTGCCACACCATGCAGTGTTCAGGGCTTATTCCTGGCTCTGCACTCAGGGGTCACTCCTGCTGGGGCTCAGGGGACCACATAGGATGCTGGGGATTGAAGCTGGGTGGGCTGTGTGTAAGGCAAGCCCCTGACCCGCTTTCCTAGCTCTCTGACGCAGAGAATACCTTTTATTTTATTTATTTTTCTTTTTGGGTCACACCCGGCGATGCACAAGGGTTACTCCTGGCTCATGCACTCAGGAATTACTCCTGGCGGTGCTCAGGGACCATATGGGATGCTGAGAATCGAACCCCAGTCGGCCGCGTGCAAGGCAAATGCCCTACCTGCTTGTGCTATCGCTCCAGCCCCTCACAGAATACCTTTCAAAGAAACCGTCTGGTGCAGTAGCTTCAGCTTCACTCCCCACCTCACTCACACGTTCCCAGTTCCCATCGCTCGGGTTTCTTTCTGGGGCTTAGAACAGAGCCCACAACAGCCCGCACCGCAAGGCACATGTCTTGCAGCTAAACGGCGTTTCTGCCAGCTGAGCCCTCACCACAGGCTCAGGGTGCAGAAGAATTAGAGGGTGGAGAAGCAAAGGTGTTTCTTAGGGTGCAGTGGCCGGAAGGGGGGTGAGCAGTCCTGGGGCATGGACGGAGAAGAGGAAGTGTGAGTGGGACACAGAGGGAACCACAGAGCCAGAGTGAGGGGCGTAAAGTGACCCAAGTGATGACACATCTGTTCCATGCCTAACCAGCAAAATATGCGTGTCCTGTCGCTGCATTTTCCCAAGGAGTGGGGGGTGGGGGGCAGAGAGGGGAGGCTGGAGAAGGGAAATTCTGACTCTCTCTCGCCCACAGAGTCACATGCTCTTCCACATTCCCTGCAACCGGCAGCCCACAGTGATGCAGAGACTCGGGGCTAATGTGGTGAGCTGCCACCCCAGGCAGAGGGTGGACTCTCAGCTTTACTGGCTCTAGTTCAGGAGTCCCCAGGGGCCTACAGACCCCCCGGGTTGATGGAAGCACGTAGAGGACTGACTCTATTCTGGCTGCCCAGTAGAATTATCTTAGGCTTGTCGCAGGCAGGTAGACTGGGGGTGAGGGAGCCAGCTGGGATTGGGTTTGGGGGAAGTAATAAAACCAGGATGTGATTTAAAGACGTTGCCTTGTCCTAAAGCGGTCCAGAAGTGGGAAGGGAGTAACCCCCTTTTTTGTGTATGTTTTTGATTTAGGGTCACACCCAGAAGTGCTTCAGGGCTTACTTCTGGCTCTGCGCTCAGGGATCACTCCTGGCAGGACTCGGGGAACCATATGGGGTGCCAGGGATCTAACCTGGGTCAGCCACATGCAAGGCAAGCGCCCTATGGTCGTACTGTCTCTCCGGCTTTGGAAACCCTTTTGAGAAACAAATACTGAGTTCCTCGGAGCAGCCAAAAATGAGGCACCAACCGGTGAAGGGTGAATCCTCAGAAAAGGAGAAGCTGCAAGGGGAACTAAAGGTTGTTTAATAAAAATCAATTAAAAAAATCCAAGCTCTTCCCCTTGACAAACACCTTAGCAACTATATCTATCTATCTATCTATCTATCTATCTATCTATCTATTTTAGATCACACCAGGCTGCAATACTCAAGAGTTACTCCTGGCTCTGCACTCAGGTTACTCTTGGTGGTGCTCAGGGGGCTATTTGGTGGAATGCTGGGGGGTCGAACTCAGGTTGGCCACGTGCAAGGCAAACACCTTCCCCACTGTGCTCAGGTCTGCACAGAAAGCAAGCCCTGGGTGAACAGTATAGGAAAGGCCTCTCAAAGCGGCTCTGGGAAAGCAAGTCCATTCTAAACAAGGAAGCACATTCCCTCGCATTTAACTTCATGGCAGAACTCACATGTGGCACTCTCCCCTCTGGAGAAGCCTGTGTTCTCTCAGATGAATAACTCTTTCCTTACTCCCTCATATTTCTCGAAATAAACTACATTACTTCACCATTCACCTCTTCCTGACATTTTCTGCGAGGGAAGACAACGACCCTGAGCCCAGGTAAGGACGTACTCTCCCCTCCTGCAAAAGGCAGATCCTCGCTCCAGCCTGAGTCCACAGAATGCAAAGAGTTGGGGCCGAGGAGGTAGTCCAGTGGGTAGGGCACTTGCCCTGCATGTGGCCGACCCAGATTTGATCCCCTACACCCCATGTGGTCCCCTGGGCCCCTCTAGAAGTGATTCCCTGAACACTGAGATGAAAGTAAAGCCTGAGCATTGCTAGGTGAGGCCCCGAAACAAATAAACAAGCTGAGAACTCAGAGGGTAGGCAGCAGTCCCGGGCCGTTGTGGAGCGTGGGTGAGCGCCCACATCCTGCTGGTGCCCGCTTCGCCAGACTAATCCTCCCAGTCTTATCCGGGAGGCCACTGAGGGACAATCAGGAAAGAGGTAGCCCCCTCTCTTGAACCTGTTTCCTCCCTTGCACCCCACTTCTCCCCTCATCAGGTAATCTATACGAATGATAAAAACCCAGGGGCTGGAGTGATAGTACAGCGGGCAAGGCGTTTGCCTTGCACATAGCCCACCCGGGTCTGATTCCCAGCATCCCATATGGTCCCCTGAGCACCCCCAGGAGTAATTCCTGAGTGCAGAGCCAGGAGTAATCCTGAGCTTTGCAGAGTGTGACCCACAAAACAAACAATAAACATCCAAATCCCTCTCTTAGGTGGGGAGTGTCATAGATCAAAGATGAGCCTCCCCATACCTCTCCCCACACGCACAGTGCAGAAACCCCATGACAGCTTCCTCAGCTCCTCCTCTTAAATGCCTCTGGGGATGAGGAGCTCACTGCCACCAAGTGGCCTCTTGCTCTATGCCCTGGACATTCAAATCTTTGCTTCCCCCCCCCCCCCCCCGACTGCCAGTTAGGTGAGTCAGGAGCTACCCGTCTCGCCGGGTGGGTGGCAGGAGCATTTTATTTATTTACTTTTTTTCTTTTTGGGTCACGCCCAGCGATGCACAGGGGTCACTCCTGGCTCATGCACTCAGGAATTACTCCTGGCGGTGCTTGAGGGACCATTTGGGATGCTGGGAATCGAACCCGGGTCGGCTTGCGTGCAAAACAAACGCCCTACCCACTGTACTACCAGCTTCTCTCTGGATCCAGCTGGAACCTCACCGAGTGCCTGAGGCCCTGCAGTGCTCAGGGGAGAGCTCAGAACAGGCCTTGCTGGATTCCCATGAGACCACAGGGAGCCCGGGGGCAGTTGCTGGGGACAGGCAGAGCAGTCTGGACAGAAACGGCGGGGTTAGAAATCGGTCAGCCTGTCGTGGGGCAGGGAGACCATGGCCCTTCCAGACCCTGTGTGGCCCTAGGGGTGAAATTAAATCACTCCAGCTCTCTTGGGAAGCAAGGGAGAAGGTCACCCAGAAACAGCACTACCCGCCCGCCTTCCAGCCAGGCTCTGCTCACTCCTGCCTCCCCTCACCCCACCTGTGGGACCCTCTGCTGGGGTTCTGCTGACTTTGTTAAATCACGATCTGCCACCAGCCTCTTACTCCAAATGCTAGGCCTGCCCTTCCCGCTCCCAGCCACGCCAGCCCCAGCAATCTAATCATGCCCCAGACTGTCTCGGGATGGGCACCTGCAAATCTGAGTGCGCCTTCGTTCAGAGACAGAGAGCTTGGACCCGAAGCAGCTCCAAGGGCTGAGGACCAGATTGGATTCCGGCACTTTGTGGCTTCCCCCAGCACTGAGATAAGTGTAGTTCTGGAAAACCACTAGTAAGACCCCCAGACAAACCAATCCACAGCACACCCGAGATTGAGGACCGTTAGGAGCCCCGTGAGCTGGGTGATGTGCCTGGTGGCCTCATCCAGGAGGCGTGGCCCCACCTCCCTCCTAGTCCAGACAGGCACTGCCTTAGGGGTTCCTCATTCCACTTTCCGGGACTGCCCACAGGCCTGACTCACTGAAGCCTGACTGAAGGGACAAGGACGGCAGCCTGGTGACCCACTACTGGACAAACAACTTCCAGAAACCTGACCCTATGCGGGGGAGGCGGGGGACACACCTGGCAGAACTCAGGCCTTGCTCCTGGCTGTATTCACAGCCCTGATGGGGCTCAGGGACCATGTGGGGGCCAGCTGCTTGTAACACAAGCACCTACCCCACTGTGCTATGGCTCTAGCCCAGAACCTTCCCCTCCCCAGACCCCAGCGGCGCTCACTCGCACCCTTAAGCAGGCCCATGCAAGAGTTGCCAGGCACCCCAGCAGCCCCATGCCCCTCTCCTCTGCTCCCCCACCCCCTCCTGCAGCTCAGCTTCTGCTTTTCAGGAGATTCCACCCTGCAGCTCACTTCCTTCTGACTCCACCTGGGCTGCCCAGGACGTCTGGCCCCCACTCCTGCTCCAACTCCCTCCCCAGCTCTGGGGTGTGGTATGGGGGATATGGGGGTTGCCTGGAGGAGGAGAGCAGGCACCAAACCTCAGAGACCCACTAGACTGGGCATCTACCCAAGCCCTGGGCCTCCCTAAAGTGGCCTCAGGCAGCTGCAGGCCCAAACTGGCCCTATTAGGCGGCAACCTGCAGGACAGCCAGGAGGAACGTTGGGCCATGGCTCAGTGGGTGAGCACATGCCTTGCATATATGAGGCCCTACACACACGCGCGCGCGCGCGCACACACACACACACGTCTTGCATATGTGAGGCCCCCCACACACACACCTTGCCTATCAGAGGCCCTACACACACACACACACACACACACACACACACACACACACACACACACACCCCTTGCA
>JAOXYA010137488.1:0-10167 GCA_028565675.1 Sorex palustris | reverse complement strand
GTATATATTCATGCGATCGACCTGGGTTCAATTCCTCTGCCCCTCTCGGAGAGCCTGGCAAACTACCGAGAGAGAGAGAGAGAGAGAGAGGAGAGAGAGAGAGAGAGAGGGAGAGAGAGAGAGAGAGAGAGAGAGAGAGAGAGAGAGAGAGAGAAAGTTACTGTGTTCAGCAAAGTGAGAAGCCTGATGTTTCAGAGACTAAATCAGTTGAAGCCATATACTGGGCTTCCATCTGTGCCAAGAGGTGAAAGGGCAAATGAATGTTCCCATTTACCAGGGGCCTGGGGCAGGGGCATGGAGTTGGAAGAGAATATCTTAACATGTGCGGGAAGAATGAATCAGTGGCCAGAAAATGCAGGGCGCTACTGATTTTTTTTTTCCTTTTGGGTCACACCAGGGGTTACTCCTGGCTGTGCACTCAGGAATTACTCCTGGAGGTGAGGTCCTCGGGGGACCATATGGGATGCTGGGGACCAAACTCGGGTTGGCCGTATGCAAGGCAAACATCCTACCCACAGTACTATTGCTCCGGCCCACCCAGCTACTGATTCTTAATGTGAGGTTTTGTTAAGTTCTGTGAAGGGTCAGGCACCTGTAAATTTCTGAGCTCAAAACTACTGCCAAGGCAGGGAACTAGGGACAAATCGAAGACATGACAATGATGTGAACACGGCCACGTAACAGTTTCACCTAGCGCATCTGTTGAAAAATTAACACCGTAGACAGGCAGAGACTGCATAAGGAATGGGCTTTTTCCTCTTCTCCAAAAGCAAAAAGGTCCCCCAAATGCTGAGGCTGCATGCAGATACTTCAGTATGGCCGAAAGGCCATCTAAGGGCCATATTACTTTTCAATAACTCAGTGAAAGAAGATAAAGCATTCTCATTATTTTGTTTTAACTTGAGAAGTAAAGTTAAATATGGAAGATGGCAACAATATTTCTTTTAACACTGAAAAGGAATAACAAAGCAAACTTTTCCGATATGTTGTTCTAACTGAGGACAGAACTGAGAGATGCTGCAAGCTGAGCTTTTAACATCTACTAAATTGCCAAGTTAATCTGGACCTCAAGGCTGTCTGATTTGGAAATCTACTTGTTATTTTTTTAACCTCTGGGCCCCCTCCTGCCTCTAATTTCCCCAAGGCTGAGTGGCTGAGTTTGCCTCTGCCTCGGGGCAAAGGCAGTAAAGAGAATTGGAGGTAAGGGTGGGGACACATCCAGTCTTATTAGCTTTTTGTCACTTAGGAGCAGAAGTCTAAAGCAGGTCTGAGTTCTGAGAAGCAGCTAGCACTGTATGCACCTCAAGTCACAGAAATGTCCATCTGCTGGGGTCCACCCGCATAGGCTTTGGGAGACCAGAGGGAACAGACATGGATGGCCACCAGAAAGGAAGAGAACTCTCATATGTGCTACCAGGGACATCCGATTGGTGGTAGAAAGAAAAGCCCAGCCCGCCGGCGGCCTGCGGCGAGAGCGAAACCGGAAGCGGGCAACTTTCCTTTTCTGCGGGTTGCGGTGACCCTCACCGCAAGACTGCGGGCGCGCCGGGCCCCGCGCTCCGCTAGGACGGGGCAGGCCAGGGGACACTTTTGCTTGCCCAGCGTATGGCTGTTGAAGGATTTTTTTAATTTTTCATTTTTTTTTTGCTCTTTGAGTCACACCCAGCGATGCTTAGGGGTCCCTCCTGGCTCTGCGCTCAGGAATCACTCCTGGCGGTGCTCGTGGACCAGATGGGATGCCGGGGATTGAACCAGGACGGCCGCGTGCAAGGCAAACGCCCTCCCCGCTGTACTATCGCTCCAGCCCCTTTCATTTGTTTTTGAGCCACACCTGGTGGTGCTCAGGGCTTAAACCTGGCACTGCAGTCAGAAGTCACACTCGGGGGATTCCAGGGACCCTCTTGACTCTGCTGTGCTGGGGATCCAGCTCGGGTGAGATCCGTGCATGGCAGTGCCCTTCCCGCTGTGCTCTCTGGCCCTCCAGGAAGTGTCTGGTTGCTCAGGGGGTTGAGGCCGGCTGAGACGGGGTGAGACTGTCTCTGCAGGGCTGGGGCGCCCACTCTGCCGCCTGCCCCTTCTTGCTCCTTCCCTGCTTAGCTGCGCTCCCTGGGGCCCCAGAGCCCCCTCCTTTCCCGACTGTTCTCTAGAGTTCTCATTGTCCCCACCACCCAACCGTGTGCCTGCTGGGGTCATCAGCACCCGCCCGTCCCCGCATGAGTCACTAGCACAGGGCCGTGCTTCTGCTCACTTCTGGGGCCCTGGCGCATAATGAAATATTTGTTGGGTGAGTGAATGAAGCTTTGGGTGATGTGACAGAAGGAAACATTATAAAAGTGTAAGGGGGGTAGATAGACGGACAAAAGGGATTGTCTTCAGGCCTCATTGCAAAAGGCTGCACTTAAGGGTCCTGGACTGATCCCCGGCAACCCTCAGATCCATCTTCTCTGAATCTTGACTTCCATCTGTCTAGTCATAATGTCTCTCGGCTGTCCAGTGCCTTCTAAGACTCCAGAGGCGGTTTGCCTGCTTTCTGCCTTCCTAAAGCAACTCGTACCCCACACCCCCACCACTCTTGGCCTCTGGGTTTGGGACTCGTGTCCCCCCCATCCCGGTCACAGGGTGCACACTGTCCACTCTCACCATAGGGTGATGCTGACACTTATAGCTAGCAGCTCTGGCTGCCCTTTACAAGTGGAGAGAGCAGGGGAAGCACAGACAGACAGGAGAAAGACAGGTACTCTACACTAGACTCCTGTGCACCACCCTGGGGTGCCTAGGTCAGACTCTGTCCATCACCCCGGTGTTCCTGGATCAGAAGGACACAGAACCCTCTAGGGGGGCAGAACAGTTGAGGGTTTGGGGAGTTGATAAACAGAGACATCACAAATCAAACATACATGTGCAAATATGTCAGATTTCAGACAGGGGACTTAATCCCCCGTCCATGCCCCCACCTCACACTGTCATGTCCTGGTAATTGTCGCGGGGCTGCTGTCATCCGTGCCCTGATCTGGGGCATCTCTGTATTGCAGAGGTGGAGTCTCCTGCATCTGTGACATTAACTGTCCATCACTCCTGGCGGGAATGCTCACGCCATGGCCTCATCGGGGCTGAACGTCAAGGCCAGCCTCTGGCCCAGCCAGGGTCCCCACCTAGGGCTTATGCCTTCCCAGCTGAGGGACGGGTCAGAACCTAAAACCAAACAAGACAGGAGCCCTGAGAACAAAGCTTCACCGTGATGAGAAAACCAAGGGCCGTCCGATCGCCCGTCCCTTCTGTCCCTCTGTCCCTGCTTTTGCTTCCTCTCAGCAACACTGAGGCCCTCCCTGATAGCCACTACACTGTAGGGCATCTGGTAGACCCCGGTGTGAGGCTTCATGCTCACCCTGGCTTTCCAGTTGATGGGGCCCCTCTCCCATTCCTGGGACGAGCATGAGGGGCACGGGCTCCCCAAGGCCCGCCTGTTGTTGGCTTTCAGGGATTGGGAAGCAGAAACTTAGGGTGGCCCCATGCACCTTGTGGGTGCCACCTCCACCTAGGAGCATAGATGAGCCCTGGCTCTCCAGGTGCCTCTGCGCTCCCCACCCCGTTCCTGCCAATGAACAGAGCCACTTCCAAGCTCACAAACACCTACTATGTGCAAAGTCAAGAACTTGACAGATGATGTCACTGCAGAGCAGGACGAGGCAACCGGAAGATCAGGGACCAGGACAGAGGAGGGTCAAGGCCAAGGTCCCCAAGTGGATCTCCTATTCTCCAAGGCCACCTTGACCCAGGACCCCACACATGGTTCTACTGGGGGGAGTGGGAAAGGGCCACACCTGGACACATTCTGTGTCCAGGTCACAGCATGTCTGGGTCACAGTCACTCCGCATCTGGGTCACAGTCAGTATATCCGGGTGGGTCTCGGACACTCTGTGTCTGGGTCACCCTCTGTCCTGCCACAGGGAACACACCTGGTGTGTTCCCAGCTTAGTTATGGGGGGACCGTGCGGTGGCAGAGATTCACCCAGAGTTCCCACACGCAGAGCCGGTGCTCAGCACCCTGAGCTGCCTCCTTGACCAAGACCCACATCTGGGTGGGCTCTGCACAGAGTCCCAGACCTGGGTCCAACAGGAGCTTCAAGCTCGGTACAGCCCAAAGGGAAGCACACCGCCAGCTGCTGTCTACCTCCTCCGACTGCAGCACAACCCCAGCTGTTCCATTTCTGTCACCTTGGGAGGAGGACAGGAGAGATAACGGTGCGGGTGGAGGCCTTGCCTTGCATGCTGCTATCCCAGGTTCATTCCCCGGCACCCCAAATGGTCCCCAAGCCCTGACAAATTCCCAAGCACAGGGCCAAGAGTACTCACAGAGCACCACCAGGTATGGCACTCAACCCCCCCAAAAAAAGCAAAACAAGCACCGTGGGTAGTGGGAGGGGATCAATAGGGTGATGTTCCAGCATTTAGGGGGTGCTTCTGGCGGTACCGGGGACTGTGCGGTGCCAGGGAATCAGACTGGGCCTGCATGCCAAGATGTGCTCACCCACTGGGTCATCTTCCCAGCCCTATTCCTGTGACTCTAACTCACGTCCACCAGTGAGTCTCCAAAGCTCTTGCACCGGCTCCTCCTCTGTCCTGGGGAGTGGCCTCTTCTCCATAAGGCAGAGTCTGCTCCTTCGGGATGTGCAGAAGCCCGGACAGACCCCCACCCCATCCCCATCCCCACCTGTGCATCCTGTGGGCTCAGGAAGATCTCCCTGTGTCAGACCTTCCAAGGGAGGCGGCCAGCATCCCTCTCCATGGCTGGTACCCTCTGTCCTGCCACTGGTAACCGCGGCACCTCACCCACCGCCAAGCAGGCCCCCGTGTCTCCACATGTGGTCCCCTCGCTCTTTCTCTGGGGTGAGGGTTTGTTTCCTTTTGTTTTGTTTTGGGTCCACACTGGTGATGCTCAGGGCTGACTCATGACTCAGACATCACTCCTGGCAGAGCACAGGGGACTGAGTGGGGTGCCGGGAATTGAACGCTGGTCGGCCACATACAAGGCAAACACCCTCCGCCCTATTCTATTACTCCAGTCCTGGGGGTGAGCTTGGGGGGCCACACCTGACAGGGCTACCTCCAACCTGGTGCTGGGAGGACCATGTGAAGCTGGGGGGACCCGGGCCACCATGAGCACAGCCTATGTTTGGGCCTCGTGCCAGCTCCTGGGGCCCAGGGCCCCTTCCTCCCGCTCAGCTCCTGCTTCCCTCAGGATCCCAGACAGCTGTGTCAGGTCACGGTCACTCTGTGTCCAGGTCACAGTCAGCATGTCTGGGTCATGATCACTTCGTATCTGGGTCAGTCTGTGTCCAGGTGGGTCACGGTCACTCTGTGTCCAGGTCACAGACACTCCACATCTCGGTCACAGTCACTCTGTGTTCCAGATCACAGCATGTTTGGGTCACGGTCACTCTGCATCTGGGTCACAGTCAGTGTGTCCAGGTGGGTCACAGTCACTCCGTGTCCAGGTCACAGTCAGCCATGTCCAGTCTCTGAGGCAGATGGGCCTAAGATGGCAGTGAGGGGTCCTGGCCCTTTTGTCTGGGGGCACAGGGTGAGCTCTGCAGGACACGCTTCCAGCCCGTGCTCCATCACATATAGAGGAAGGGACCCCAGCACTCCACCTAGCAAGGGCCATAGAAGGGCTGAGAGCTTGCACTCAGCTCAGCTGGTCCCACAGCAGCCTGCGGACAGAGCCAGGAGCAGGCCCTGGGCAGCACCGAGGCCGCCCGAATCCCCACACATGGAGAGAGCAAGAAAGAAGGGCAAGCAAAGGTACGGCGCCCCCGGCCTCTTTGACCCAGCACCCCACACCCAAACAGGCCCTGGGGTCCCAGCAGAGGGCACAGGCAGCAGCCCCTCCCCTTCACCTGGCAAGTGAGGGGTCCTTGTGTGACCAGGACAGGCCCAGCAGGTATGAGGCTCCCGAGCAGGACCCCAGGTTCCTCTCTGCCGCAGCCCCACCACACACGTGGGCTCCCCTCACCAGCTGTTCTCTCCAGGGGCTCTGAGGGGTGTGCCCAACCTCTCACGCTCACCTCGCCCACAGCTGCCCTGTAGAGTCCTGGAGTGTCTCCTCGTCTGCTCTGGAGCTTGCTGGGGGCCCTCTCTCAGCAGATGCCCAGCACACCCCTGGACAGCCCCATTTTCCCTCTCGGCCAGTCCCGATCCATGTTCGCCTCAGATGGCCGCTTTCAGACAGATCCCCAAGCCCAGAGAGTCGGGCCGCAGGGCTTGTTCATATCAGACAAGGGTCGGAACTCGGGGGCCCCACCTGACCCTGCTGGGTCCCGCAGCTTCAGGTTCTCCACAGCTGCAGCCGGCACTGAGCCGGGCACTTGGGGCCGGGTGACGTGTCCATCCCCGTCTCAAGTGACAATGCACAGGAAGGATAAGGAGGCGCTTCCTCAGGCCCTGAGTCCCGCAGAGCCCCCACAGCAGGGCCAGGGACGGGCCGTGGGGAAGCCCTGGAAGAGGACCTAGTGCACACGGGGCCAAGGAACGTGTGAGCACGCAGCTTCCTAGGGATGTCAGGGAGAAGTGGAGCGCGCCCAAAGCCGGGCAGCCCAGCTCCCTGCAGGCATGAGCTGCCACTACTTCTAAATAATCCCTGGCATTGAGTGAGCCGTGCACATAGTCAGGAAGAGGGGGCAGCTGGCGGGAGCACAGTTGTGGGTGTGACAACATGGCCGTGAGCTCCCAAGCCCGTCTCCCCTGGGGTGAGGGCCCTGCTGGAGCACCGGGCAGCTCCAGTCGCCGCTGCAGTGCAGAGAGCTGGCATGGGGGTGGGCAGGTGGCCGGCATGTCTCCACCCAGCTCAGGCCTCCCTGGCGAATCTCTTGGGTCTAGCACAGCCCATGGACACCGACTGTCCGGAACATGCAGGACAAGAGACTATACATACATCTCCAGGTGGCAGCCTGGCCTGTAGCCGTCACCCTGGTGGGCAGGACCACGCTATGGTCAGAGAGTGGCTTCCTGGGCATGGGCTAGTGCCATGGGATGGGGGTACCCAGCTTAGAAGAGAGCTTCCCATCCGGGTTCTGTGCTCTGCAAACACCAGCCTGAAGTTCCGACCCATCGTTGAGCCTGCAATTTGCAAAGGAAGTCCAGCGACAGGGGAGCGTGCTCAGGGCAGGGGTGTCACTCCTACTTCACCCCTGGCATCCTTCAGAGGGCATTTCTCATCTGGTCAGGGCACCAGCCCACAGGAAGGAGAGACAGACTTCAGGCCCTGGACACAGACACAGTCTCAGTTTCACTAACCCGGCAGTGACAGGGTCCGCCCTGCAGTCGGGCGTACAGACAAGTTGAGTCCTGACACTGTCACCTGTCACCTTGTATGCAGCGCTGCCCACCCCCTTCTTCCCCGGCAAGAGGGGACCTGTCCTGGGGCCTCTGCTCAGGGCCATCAGATTAGACTAGAGTAGGACTTTTGTGGGAGGTACCAGGTCTCAGCCTGCAGCTGCCACTTCACGGTGAGCAGGGGATGGGGGTGGTGGCAGAGCAGGGCTCGGAAATAGATTTTCCAGGTGTGGAGGAAGAAAGGTCTGCAAGGGGTGGAGGGGACCCCCTCTTTCCTCCAGGCTGGTCCAGGGGAGGGTGGCGAGCTCACGATTGATGGGTCGGAATTCGAGTTCTGGGCACGGTCACGATCATCTGTTACCACAAACACACACGCTGGTGTGCAGAGACTCAAGCACCATTACAGACCTCTGAGACCCTGAGGCCCTAGAGGGGTGCCCACGGCACTGTCCTCCCAAGGCACCACCCACGCAGGGCTGGAGGCAGCTCGAGTTTCATTGTTCCCCGCAGGCGGGGGGGTCTGGGGCTGATGTGGGGTCCCAGGGACCTGGAGCCAATGAGGTGCCAAGAGCATGTGCCTTGGGGAGAGTATACCCAAAGCAGTGTGGACACACGCCACAGCCCGGCCCGTGGCCCTGTCCACGTGCCAGGCACTTGGCCCCAACCTGTGCCTTTCCCCACCCACAGTCATTCCGGTCAGTGGACCCTGGGCACAGGCCGGGCTCACACTAATCCCGGCAGCCTGGCCTTCCCGAGGTCCCAGTGTCCTTCCTGCAGGCCCAAGGCCAGGTGTGGGCCTCCCTGGGTTGTTGTTCTATCTCCTGACTGTGAACGTGGGCAGTGCATTGTGGGGGTGGGGGTGGGGACCCCTTTCCCTGCACCTGTGTGGCCCCGGGTTCTGTTCCCAGCCACACACACACACACACACACACACACACACACACACACACAGAATGAAATCAAAGTGAGACAAAGAGCGGAGGTGTTGTTCGAGTGTGGAGGCTGGCCAGTGTCTGAGAGGTCACCAGGAGCTGGTGGGGGTCCTCCCAGGCAGAGGTCAGCACAGGGACAGAGGTGACAGGCCAGCGGAAGCAGAGGGAAGGGGAGGTCTGCATGTCTGCCTGTCCCCAGGGAATCTGGGATGGTGGCCCTGACCTCAGGGAAGCCCCTGGCTGGGAGGTGACCCACCCTTGGGGGTGAGGGTGACCTTGGGGCCCGCCAGATGCAGGCCCAGACCTGGCTCTGCTGGTCTAGCCCCAAAACGTGGAGGTGGAGCAGGAGGAGCGGGAGAAGCCAGCAAGCACTCCAGGCAGAGGGGGCCGTGCAGGGCGGAAGCGTGAGCAAGGCAGGAAGAGGAAGCAGGGGAGGACAGCGGCCCCTGCCCGAGCCTGGCCCAAGTGCTGGCCGGCAGCCCCAGGCTGAGGCGCAGGGCAGCGCCGGGAGGGGGGGGTGGCTGCACGTGGCCAGGGCTGTGGGGCTCCCCTCCTGCCACCCCACCCCACAATGCAGAGTACACTGGCTCTTGGGGGAAAAAACCTTGGAACCGCCTTTTCGAAGATGCGTCTCTGTTCCCACTTTCGTGAACAGGAAGTGAGCAGAGAGCACTCCTGAGGCCCGGCAGGGTTCCGAGGTGGAGCACGTGTATCCATGACACACCAGCCCAGCCCAGAGAAGCCGGAGACAGACAGACAGACGCCCCGTGGAGGGAAGGGTGCCTGGGGGCCAGGAAGGAAGCTGAACCAGCAGGCAGCTCCAGGGCAAGTGCTGCAGTGGCCGCTCAGCACTGCCCGCACGGCGAAGATGGTGCGTGGATCTGGAATCAGCCGCGCACCAGCCCCCGGGGTGGGTCTGCCCACGCTGCCCCTGCTCAGGAGACCCCCAAGAGTCCCCTGGAATCGGCTTCTGCTCCCCGGGCTTCCGCCCACCCACACCCCTCCTCTGACCACGCAGAGGAGCCCCTGACAGGCTGCCCAGGTAGGTGAGGGCAGAGGAGAAAGGCAAGAGGAACATCGGATGGGGTGGCGCCTGGGGCAGGAGGCCCAGGATCCACACCACCCTGCCACACGGTCACGGCACAGGGAAAGGACTTGGATGGACAGAAAGAGGCAAGGGGCGCCAGGCAGCCTCCAACAGGACACCAATCGGGAGCACCCTGCTAGGTACGTGGTACCTGGCTCAGCCTGCAGTCTGCGGTGTAACGCCTCCTGTCTGTGGTGTAGATGCTTCCTGTCTGTGGTATAGACGCCTCAGATCTGTGGTGTAGACACCTCAGATCTGTGGTATAGATGCTGTGGTATAGATCTGTGGTATAGATGCTTCCTGTCTGTGGTGTGGACACTTCCTGTCTGTGGTGTAGACACTTTCTGTCTGTGGTGTGGACACTTCCTATCTGTGATGTAGATGCCTCCTGTCTGCGATGTAGTTGCCTGCTGTCTGTGGTGTAGACACCTCCTGGCCCAGCTCTCCAGACCTTCGCTATCTTTGGGGGGTCCCAAGCAGTGCTCAGAAGGTCCAAGAATTCTTGGACCAACCAACCAGCGGTTCTCAGCCCACCAGACCGGCAATTCAAAACCAAAGCTCAAGGATGTGGTGCTGGGGATATCCAGGTCACCCCAGAAATGCTGAGGGCATCCAGAGCCACACCCAGCAGCTCTTGGGGGACCATGCGGTGCTGGGAATCAAACCCAGGTCCGTGTGTGTAGCAGCCCTAACCACTGCACTCTCCTGCCAGCCCCCATCACTTCTTTTTGACGGTGTAATAAAGGTAAAAGGTAAAGGCCCTCCCGTTGATCGTCGATTTGCTCGAGCGGGCCCAGTAACGTCTCCATTGGAGA
>JAOXYA010137472.1:0-10168 GCA_028565675.1 Sorex palustris | reverse complement strand
ATTTGCTCGAGCGGGCGCCAGTAACGTCTCCATTTGTCCCTGTCCTGTGCTAGTGTAGCCCAATGGCATCTGTTCGCAAAAAACAATGGAATCATATAATTTGCTGCAACATGGTTGGAACTGGAAGATAAAATGTTGAAAGAAGTAAGCCAGAAGAAAACAACATGGGATGATCTCACTTATCTGTGGAATAGAAAACTAGATGAGTAAATGTATTGTACTAAGGGGGTTGCCTAGATCACCTTTGACCCATGTTTAGAGAGGAGATAAATAGAGAAAGAAAGAAATCAAGGAACGGTAAAGTGGGGCAGATTAGAAGTTATGGGCTAACAGGCATCAGGGCTTCAATTACACCAGTGATTTGAGTGAGAGGCATAGCCATATACCCATAACACTGATTCAACAGAACTGAAAACATGAGATCTAAGTGGCAACCTCTGAAACTTTATAATGTGTCTGTCAAGTTGAGAAGTGCGGGTGGAGTAGGGGTTAGGGTGAGCGGGGAATCTGGGAACACTAATGGAGGGAAGTTGACGCTGAGGTGAGGGAGGGGCTGGTGTTGAAATCATGATATGCGTAAAACACAATTATCATAACTTTTTAAGTCATGACTCTTTAATAAAACTTTTTTAAAAACCCACAAATTTCCTCTACATGCCAGCACCCAGTCTCCTCCCAATGTCACTGAGTCAGGGCTGTTGCAATTAAGCGGTCCCTAATGAGACAGCTGACATGGTTTCCTCAAAAGCTCTTTGGCCTTGGGCAAGACTCAGTTCTCAGAGTTTCATCTCCTTATCTGTTGTGTGAGATTAATGGTGGCTCTCCTGGAAGGACTTTGTGAGAAATAGCATTTCATGTCACCATTAATCCACTTGTACATTCCAAATACTTGAACACTGACTAGGTGCTGGGGGTAAAGGGCTAATCAAAGCTAGATGGCATCCCTTCTCAGGGAATTTAGTACAAAAGGGGAAGGTTAAGAGACAGGAATACCAAGTAGTAGTATACATGACCAGCACATGTGAAGCCCAGAGTTCCATTCCCTGCACTTCATGCCTGTAACCCCATCAGCACCCCGGGGTATAGCCCTGATTACCCCCTTCCCCCCTCCTCCATGTAACTCTGAGAATCATCCACCTTCTCATCAACACTGATGGGTGTGGCCCCTATAAAATAAATTGAATGGGGAACTACAAGAAAGTAGTTCAAGGGACTGGAGCATCAGTTCTGCATATAGGAACCCTAGAGTCTAGACCCCGCACTGTATGGTTCGCCAAGCATTGCATTCTAAGCACCACTGGTTGTGCCTTTACCATACCCTCCCAAATAAATGACCTTGGAGGCTGCCCTGACCAAAAATTACTCCAGCAAACAGTATCCTATTTTAAACCAGAATAACCTCTCTGAACAAAGTAGCATAGTTACAAGTGAGTGGGTAAGACAATTCACTCTGGTTAATTGTCAACCTGCCCTTGTTCAACCATTCCAAGTGCATGCACTTGTCCTTCCCTGCCTGCGGGATTCTTTGACCAATGCAACCCACCATGTTCTGCAGAATGGAAGTAAAGGGGAATTACGACCTCCCATAGCAGCTCTCAGCCAGTGAGTGGTGGTGGTATACATCCACTATGCCACCTCGTCCTTTGTGTAAGATCCTATTTCTCAGAATTTCCTCAGTCAGATCAAGGCATATTGCCAACACTGTAGGTTCTCCTTACTTTACTTCCCATTCTCTGTTCACTTATTTCAAGGATCATTTTCCAATCAACACTTCATGCAAGTTTCCTTGTCTCAGGACCTGCTTCTGGAGAAATCCTGAATGAGACAGTAAGTATCTCAGTAAGTATCTAATAACACCAAGCAAGAGCACTAACAGAGTGGAAGAAGTGACATCCCACTGAGCACTTGAAACCTGGCAGGTAAACACATATAGACAAGCTTTACTGCTGGGCATGTGAAAAGAGTAGGAATTAGCCTGGTTATTACTGGTAAAGAAACCAGTCCTTGAACCAGTGCAAGTTCAAGGACAGAAGGTGAGAGTAACCATTAACTAGATAGAAAATAAACAGATTCAAAATGAAACCAAACAAACCTTTATTACAGTTTGTTTGAGAAGCATACATTACCTTCTGAACCATGTTTGTTTTTCCCTCTTTGTTGGGTTCACAAGCTAAATAATTGGTGCTTTGTTTCAAGTTCTTCCCAGGGTAGATTAACCTAGAGAAGATAAATAGATCAAGCACTAGGCATCTCACATGGAATTTAGCCTCAGGCTCAGAACCACGGGATGCTCTCTGGCCTTTGGAAGGATCTCTGGCCTCCAGCTTTCCAAGGACTGCACTTGCCAAGGACTTTCCACTGCCTCATGCAGCACTCTTGGGAGAACCCTTGGCACAGTCAACCAACTAGCTCAGGGAAGTCAATCAGCAAAGCAATGTTCAGAAGATTGAGCACCAATCACACCAGACTAAAGGTTTTAAGGTATTTCTCTTCCAGATTTAACTTGCTGAACAACTCTGAATGCCTAAGAATAACCTGGAAAGTAATTAAACTTGATAAGCAACTTTCTCTCTTCCCTCCCTGATGCAACATGGCCAGGAGCCTTACCTTTAGTAGCTACTCAAGAAAAAAATTTAAGGGCTGGAGAGATGACCTAAAGGGCTGAGCAGATGATTTGTCTACAGGTCATCCATGTTTGGTCCATTTGTCACTCCTGAGTGCCCCCCAGGGTGTCTCCTTCTCCAAATAATAATGTTTCTAAGAACAAAAATGTTAAACTAATCTTTGTATTTTAAATTTGAACCTGTCCACTTATAATGACTCATTAGAATTCAAACCTAATTTCTCAACCCTCAGAAAGCATAACCCTTACACTCCATCTTCTCTTTCTGTCTCGTCCACTCCTCATAGACCAAGTTCCTGGGAAATTGGGTACTGTTGTACTTCATATACTTCATAATTCATATACCTCAAATTACCTCCTTCTGGTTTCTGTCCCTGAAATTTCTTTGTTCAAGATCTCTAACAACATTCTCATCCTTAGAGATGAGAAACCCTTTTTAATGTTGAGCAAGTGGCTCAGGTGGTGAGCATATGTCTTCCATGTTCAATGCCCCAAGTTCAATCCCTGGCATTGCATGGCCCACCCCTCGCACTTCTACATGAAGTCCTAGTGACCCCTGATTAGTGCTGGTTGTGTCCCTCAAAATAATTTGCATAAAAAGAACAAATCCTTCTCAGGTCTGAGCAATACTTACCATCTCTACTAGGTTTAGTGCTTAGGACACTCTTTATTCTTTACTTGGTTCTTGACACATGACATCTCCCTCCTGAGTTCCTTTGTATCCCTTGGTGGTTCTACTGAGGTCAGTCCAGCTCATTTGCTGTTTTCTGGCTGGTCCTTCAATGGCGGTTTTCTCCAGGGAGTGTTCCCACACCTTCCTATCACACTATACACACATCCTCTTGAGTGATAGAAACATAAACTAAGGGTCCCTTTGCCATTTATATGCTGATATAAAAGCTCCCGGTCTGTACTACACTTCTCTACATCTAGAAGCTTCTAGACTACACTCAAGAAAAAAATGGGTCTAGAGGTCAGCCTGCTTCTTTCTCCTCCTCAGCCTCTACTTGATGGTGATGATAATACGATTCCTCCTATTAATATAAGTAGATGCCTACTTATAAGCCATCTGAAGATGGGTAGGTGCCCTCTTCTAAGTCCCCTTAGAGTGATGATGTCAATTCTGATCCCAACCCAGGCTTGTCAAAATGAAGGAATTCTTTCCTCTCATTGCAACGTAAAAGAAAATATAGGCTATCAAGAAACAGTACAGGAATGGGCCAAAGGGCCCCTTGATTCTGTATTACTTTTCTGTTACCACAAATGTAGAGAATAAAACCAACAGAAGTTAACACATGGCATGGATTAGCTGGGCTGTCTGGTCAGGGGTTTACCAGGCTAAATTCAATGTGCCTATTGAGTGGTATTCCTGTCTGACACTCGGGGTCTACACTTAGTTCACTGGTTGTTGGCAGGATTCATTTCCTTGTGATCAAATAACTGAGGTCTTGTCTTCTTGCTGGTTTTTGGCTAGGGGCCACTCTCAGCAGTGGACCGTCTCAAATTTCTTATCACATTGCTTCCTCCATAAGCCGGATCACATGGCCCCTCATTTTTAAGCACCAGTAGAATCTATTGCAGTAAGGCTGACCTAGCTTACTTGCTTGGCTTTGGAGTAATTACAGGAAAGCACTGCACTGGGTGTTTATACCAGGGCAAATATTCTAGCAAGAAAGAGAGAGAGAAGCGTGATTATTTTGAACCTCAATATTTTCTCCATAACAGAAATGGATGGTGGGAGGTTGAATGATAACTTGAAATCACACCTTTCTTTAAAAAAATTAGAGAAAGAAAGAAACTGTTACTGCCTTTTGCCTAATATGATTCATCCAACAGTTAGGTACTCCCCAAGTTTTATAGAATCTCTCAACACAGACAAATATGATTTCTAGGCATATAAGATTTTTATCAGGAGACAAATACCCAAGGTTCCCTGTGCTTCCCCCATTGTCTTGCAGATTTTAAATCTAAGCTTCATGGCAGCAACTTAAGCAAGGGTTATCAATAACTGTATTGACACAATCACTATCACTATCACCCAGTTGTTCATTGATTTGCTCAAGAAGGCACCAGTAACGTCTCCATTCGTCCCTGTCACGTGCTAGTGTAGTCTGATGTTATACTAGGGCTCTTTCAGGATCAGGGGAATGAGGACCATAATTGTTACTGTTTTTGGCATAATGCCACAGGTAGTTTCCCAGGCTCTGCTGTGTGGGCGGGATACTCTCAGTAGCTTGCTGGGCTCTCCAAGAGGGATGAAGGCTAATGGGGCAGCCTCTAATCACTTTACAGGTGTTCCCAGTCAGGCATCTATGCGGACAAGATACTCTCGGTAGCCTGCTGGGTTCTCTGAGAGCGAGAACTAGACAATAACAGGCCATGCGGCCACAAATGCTTCCAGGAGCTAATTATTAATTGACAAGATAACAATTAAAAATGAAACTCTGGTGAGGTGAATGCATTGCTATTATTCATCTCATCTTACCCATCTTATAAACAAGGAAACCAAAACTTAGAGGGATGCAGTAGATTGTTTAAAGGCACAGATCATTTTATAAAAAAAGATAGTATTTGTTTCAGTTTGTCTAGGTCCAAAGCCTTGTCAAGCTAGTTACCCTTCATCAGATATTACCTCATTGCTCAAGTATCTCCTTCTCTGGCTCTCTCGTTACCTAACACTTTATAAAGAAGTTCCTTTGCTTCCTTGATATCACCCTCCTCATTGTTATCATTCTTTCTTAATTTGAAATTTACCATTGCATGGCTTGCTTCTTCAAGCCCATGTTCTCCTTTGAACATGTATCTTTCTGTGTCTCTTTGCTTGCTGGTTGGCTGGTTCATTCTTCAAGCCCTTGTTCTCCCTTGAACAATTATCTATCCTGCTTGTCTCTATGTTTCTTTGCTTGATTTTTCTACTCTGGGGAAGCTTATATTTTCTCTTGAGCATGCATTTCCTTTCTCTCCCCTCACCTCTTTCTAAGTATACTTCATTCAATAAAACTATCTTGCTTAACTATCCATTTCATGAATTGTGCCTAAATTTTTGCCTTTGCAAGTGCATTAGAAAATGCAACCCACAATTTACGTGAGTCAATATAAGCACCTAACCCTTCAGATAGACATTCACATATTTAAAGACAGTTTTCATATTCTTTCAATCTGCCCAAGTCTTCAAATGTACCTTGTTTTCTCAGCTAATTTGTAATCCCACCTGTCCTCTGTTCAATTTTTAGTTTATCATTTCACTTTTGAAATGAAACCCAGGTCAAAAAGCATCTTTGTTATGTGTAACAAGTGAAGAACACAGTGAGACTACCACCCACTTGATAAGGACCTGTCCTTGTAGTCTTACCCCTAAAAGTCACAATATGTTCTTAAAAGGCCCCTGCAATTCGTTGGCTCGCATCTAGACTTCAGCTGGCTAATACTTTGGGTCTTGACCAAGAGGGTGTGACTAAATAGCAAAGCACTTTGTACGCAAGAGACTTGGGTTCAATTCTCAGCACTGCAAACAAGCAAAACAAATCTTTGTGCTTTGGGGGAGGGGTGTGGAGAGGTGGGAGGGAAGAATGACACAGGAATATGGATCACACCTGACTGCCCAAGACTTATACCTGGCTCTGTGCTCAGGGACCAGTCCTAGAGGGTTTCAGTGAACTATGAGAGAGCTGGGGATCAAACTGGGATCCACTGTGTATAAGGCAAGTATCTTAACCCATAACTATCCCTCTGATACTCTGTGTCTTTTCAGCTACTGATATCCAGCTAGATCATGTCCTTCCTGTACCTGCATTGCTGAACTTTCACTAATCCACTCTTTTCCATCTTGTTTCTTTTGGAACAAGTTCAAAACCTTTAAATGTCTAAGCGCTTCTTTTAGCTTAGGTTTGTCAATATAATTGATTAGCAAGGGTTCTACCTCTTCCTCCAGGTATTTATCTGTGCTCTAATGGACAGGCTAAAGAACTAATTTTTTTTTTTATTGGCATGGCAATTTCAGCAAACTTACTTTTCTTTAAATGTCTTAGGTGGAGTTCATGGCCAATTCAATCAGCCTAATCAGTGGCTGAATAAATAGCAGTACTCCTGCATAAAAATAAATAAATAAATAAATATAAAATAAACCCACCCGTGAAAAAAAAATGTACTGATTTCTTAATTATATGAGAACCAGACCCTGTGAAAACTTAGCTGAGGTATGTATGTAACAATCTCTTTGTCCAAGAATATAATAAATGTCTTGAAATGGAAATGAGATTAATGACAAATGATTTTTGTCTTTTTTAAAAAAAAAAGTATGCTGATGATTCTTATTCATCCTTATTTCGTCTTCCTGAAGGTCTTTAGTGTATTTGAAAACCTAATTTAAGCTTCTTGACTGGAACCTTAAATAGCAGATATGAGTATTTTCCACAATTTTGGTAACTACTGTTATTTATAATTCACTTCATTCCAAATGATAGCATAAATTTACAAAGCTTGTGAAACACACTTAGGGAATCTATAGCCATGAAAACAAATTCAGGTAAGTAAAGACCTTCTGGCCATCTGTGATGGAAACTAGGTCATTGGTTTTACTCTTTTTTTACTTTGAGATAATTTTTTTGTCACTTTTCCTGAGGCCCTGTAATTTTGTTTCTACTTCCTTTTGTTATAATGAAGGCACCATCACTATAGTAACTTTAACTAGACTAAAGAGATGATCAGTCTGTGGCATCTCTGGCCCCTTCCATGGACCAAAAGCTGGGTTTTTGTGGCATTTGATAAGTTCAGAATTGAAGATAGTGGATTTTTTTTAAAAAAAACATAAATGTTTAGGGGCCAAAGCAATAGTCTGGCAGATAAAGTACTTCCTTGCACACTGCCAACCTGCGTTCGATCGCAGGCTACACAAATAAATAGTCCCCTGAGCCACAACCGGAGTGATACAAGAGAGCAGAGCAGGGGCAAGTCCTGACCACGCTGGGTATAGCCCCCAAACACCAAAAGAATCCGCATTTATAATAATAAATGTACAAAGTGTGTTTAGATAATATATCTACTTCATTATAATACCAAATAGTCACTGCATCTTAGAAATATTTGGTTTACGAAGTACTTTTTTTGGAATGAGGTAGTTTTAAATTTTAAAATAGAGTAGGTAGACAGGTATTTGAAATGTAAATTAAAAATTATCTGCAAATAATTATAAAGTGAACACCTGTGATATCACTACCTGGGTCAAGATATAGATTATTTCCATGTGACAGAAATCCATTCTGATAATAACCCCATCTTGAAAGTAACCACTTTCCTATTGTAATAATAATTTCCTTTCTTTTGTTCATTGTTTTACTGTACATGGTACACTGTACATGGTACATCCCTAAAACATATATATAGAGAGAGTGAAGTAGATACATATTTGTTATACCCTTTTCTAAATTGTTAGAAAAAAACAACTATCATTTTATTTTTTGTGACTCACCTTTTTTTTGACCCAGTGTTGCAAGATTTATCATATGGCTTCACATATCTAAAATATCTATTATAGTTCAATGTATTGCAGGCATTTTGTTTTCTCCTTATTTCTGAAAACTATGATGTTGCTATAGACATTCTCTTACATTTATCCAAGGGAGCCCTGCACTGCCAGGAATTGAGAAAAAAAGATATCCCACATGCAAGGCATGTGCTCCAGTCCTTTGAGCTGTCTCCCTGGTCCCTTGATATCAGATTTTTCAACTGTTCTACACACACACACACACACACACACACACACACACACACACACACCCCACAAGAGAAAAGCATACAGTTTTTATTATTTTATCTTTAGGTATATGAGTGATCTACAAGAAAGAAATGAAAGTCCAAGGAAAAAGAAAAGCATTAGGCCTAAGAGTTCAAACACCATTTTATCTAAGGGTGATAAACTGTGGGAAAGGCATTAGAAAAAGAAAGGGGAATTCAGGCTATCAGTTACTGCACATTTTTAGGATAATAAATATATGGGGAAAGTTAACAGTAGAGAAGGGTTCTTCAGACTCCGGAGTCTCTGGCAATTGAGCTGGCTTGTTCCTGGTACAGGGAGATGAAGGAGTCACCTTCACAAAGGGAATGTATGTTCTGCTTTCAGGAGCAAATTTTCTCTTTGACCATGGTCTTCAGCTCTACATATTAATCTTTATATTCTTTATTTTTAATTAAGAAAGAAATGTGCTTTTCTATAAAAACAAGCTTTTGCTATTTTGATGGGAACTGCACTGAACATAATCAGTTGGGAGGAAGTGGTATAAACTTGATAAATTTCAAACATTTTTATTATATTTTGTTTTTTTAATCCATGAACATAGTATAACTCTTCTTTTTCAGTTGTCTATTATTTCTTGATAAGTTTTAAATTTGTACCTTTATCTTTCACATACTTTCATAGGTCTGTTCTTTTGCTTTGGGGTGGGGGCATACCCAGTGGTACTTGGCTTATGCCTGGCTATATGCTCAGGGATCACTCCTGGTGGCGCTTGGGGGATCGTATGAGGTGCTAAGATTGAATCCAGGTAAGTAATATGTAAGACAAGCATTTTAGCCATTGTACAATTCCCTGGCCTGACAGTTTTAAAACTGCAGGTATCTGTTTTGTGTGCACCTGCCAAGTGCTCTATCAATAAACCACATCTCTTATGCCTTTTATCTTTAAAAATTATTTTTTAAATTTTATGAAACATAGAAACAGTAATTTATGTATCAATTATTATTAGTAATGATTAAGTTACACATTCTTTTGAATATTTTGCACATAATCAGATATTATTTCAAAAAAATGACAGGTCCCTCTCATTCTACATTCCAATTCATGTGCCTTATATTTGTTTGTCTTCCTTATTGTCCTGGAGAGTATCTCCAGTACAATATTGATTAGAAGTATAGATTTTTTCCTCCTAATCCTAAAGGCAAATCTCTTCAATGTTTTACCATTTAGAGTAAGGTTTACTCAAGACTTTGTATTGATAAGCTTTATCAAATTAAGGAAATGAAATTCTATGTCCAACTGCACAGGAGATATATTAAAATTTCATCTAATACTTTAGCATCAAACTGATTTTTATGTTTCAATAATTTCTCTTCTGAGATATGTTGATTTGGCTAATCACAATAATTTATTTTCAGGGAATAATTTATGTAATACTTGGCCTTTTGAAAACTCATTTTTTTCATATTCAGTCAGAAAGTTTCAACTCTAACAACAACAACAAAAACCAGTTCCTGTACCAGAATAAGAGTGACGACTAAAATAAGTCAATTCCAAATGTACGAGGAGGGTTTGGAGATACTTCTGCTATCAGAAATAAGAGAACAGTGTTGTATGAAAGGAGAGAAGGTTAGCACTCCCCTTGACAAGGATGGAAGAGGCTTCAGCCTGTAACACGCATACGGTTAGGCACTGCCACCTACTTCGTGGCATCTAACCAACATTTTTAAAAGGAGAGAGAGAACAAAAGGGAATGCCCTGCCAGGGTGGGATGAGGAGGATGGTGGGGGGGGGGAGGGATACTGGGATCCGTG
>JAOXYA010137457.1:0-10168 GCA_028565675.1 Sorex palustris | reverse complement strand
GAATTGAACTCGGGTCGGCCATGTTGGCTGCGTGCAAGGCAAACGCCCTACCGCTGTGCTATCGCAGCCGGCCTTTACTATAAAGCAGTAATAATTAAAACAGCATGGTACTGGAACAAAGGCAGAGCTGCAGACCAATTGAACAGAGTTGAATACACTGACATCTCCTCCCAAGCATATTATCATCTAATCTTTGATAAGGGGGCAAGAAAAGTAAAATGGAGCAGGGAAAGCCTCTTTAATAAATTTTGCTGGCAAAACTGGACGGCAACATGCAAAAAAGTGGGCTCAGATCTCTGCCTAACGCTATGCACAAAAGTAAGATCAAAATGGATTAAAGACCTCAACATCAGATCAGAATCCTCAGTGCTCGTCTTTAACTTCTTCTTTGTTTTCCACTGTCCCTATATGTTAATCACTCATTTTACCTAATCAGAATGTGACTTGTAAAGTCATATTTTTCATAGATCTCTGGATTTTGTATTTGTAAATATAAATATAAAAATACTGTTTTTCTCTTCCCTTTATGTCCTTTTCAGTTTACTTTAGAGCAATGTCCTTTTTGTATAGACACAGGAAGACAGTTTATGGCTACGCTTTTATAACTTTAAGTTAATTGACTCTAAATAATATTTACTCCTGGACATCTGTCATATTTTCTCAACTTAAGCATCAGTTGCCCTAAGTTTCTAACATCCCCCCAAAAGCGTCCAGGTGAAGGGTCTTGGATGAACCCAGGCAAGCTGAGCTACTCTGGCATCAAAATAGGGAGTTTAAGTGCCATAAAAGTTATAATAAGAGCAAGGTCATGGAAAAATTCTGTCATGACCCAATGTCACTGGATAGGACCATGCAGTGATTAGGAAGGACTAATCTGGCCTGAGGACTGTAGTCTGGGATATATAGCAAGATGTCCCCAGAAGAGTCAAACTATAAGCTTAATAATCTCTTACTATGTTCATCCAAAATGGCTAGAAAGATTATTAAGAAATAAATTTAAGATGATTTTTTATAGAATAAGGAAAGGAGAAGTATGCATTTAGATGGAATTCTGCCCTTGAGTGGATCTCCTAGGAGGATGAGATCTTTATCTTAGAAGAGCTTCCCCAGAAGAAAAGATTTATGTATGTTGTATTCACTACCCTGAACTTGGGGGTGGGGGGGGGTTGGTCAATGACTAAGGCTGACATACTAGACATGGAGAGACAAGCATGGGAGAAAGTAGAAGACAGGAATGAAGGGCAATGTGAGACTGGAAGGGGATGCTCAGTGAGAATGAATTCAAGCACAAGGGGAGAATGGGATAAATGGCCATTGAGCACCAATCAGCTTGGAGGTCCTGTTTCTTCCTTTATGTGTCTGTTGGTGGTGGAGGCGGTAGGCTGTATTGGGGAAGTGGCTCATGGCCACTGAACACATGTGGCGAGAGCTCACACACTTTTGTGAACACACAAGACTATTTTTCAATAAGTTAGAAATTAGTGTTTTTTTCCTTTCCAATCATTGTGTGAATAAGAAAGACACAATGATTGGAATATTTCTTCTATAGCCTCTTTTATATGTTTTGGTAGAGAAAGCTAAAGCAAAGTTTGCATGAGGAAATATTTTAGTAACTTAATAAAAACAATTTGGAAAGGAACCTTTTACAATATTTGATTTCTGTAATTCTGATATAAAATGTCAAAATCAGAGTTGTATCAACTAGAGGAAAAGTACCCTGTCATTAACTACAGAAAGCAACTTAATGTAAACACTAAATTACCGCTTTTGAATCTAAATCATATAAACAACTTGAGTTTCTTCAAGATAGAATGAGGGTCTTTTATTTTTCAAAGGAACATATGTTATTTTCATTTGCCTTAAGTTGCACAGGGAAATTGAGAAGCGAGTACCCTAAATAGATTACTGCAAGAAATAAAACACAATACCAGCAAAAATCTACACAGAACTTAGTCCCTAGAATATGGAATTCTATATTTAATAAAGAGGAATGTGGAGACATGGATTTAGTACACAGAATAAGGGAATTATTGATTTGAACAAAAGAATGAACACTTATTTAGATGAATGATGAGTAGAGGAAACCAAAATCAGTGCATCTATCCGCATCTATTAGCAAAGCTCTGCAGAGAGAGTCAGTAAAGGACTAAGTGGTTACATAAATTTGAGTAAATACACCTCGCAAGTCTACATTCAAGAATTTGTAGTTTACTGGGTCACTAGTAAGAAAATCAGACTTTTGATCGCCTTAAGAGAAACAACCTCACCCGAGGAACAGTGTGAGTACATTTTTGAAAACACACTTTTTAAAAATTAAATATTTATTTTGTATGAAATGAAATGTAGTATTGTAAAAATATAGCACATTTAACAAGATAAGAATATATATCTAATATGCATGTGTAACACATTTGTAATGCAATATATTAAATTTTGTTCTAGTCATTTAAGATATCGTTTCTCAAAAGTTTAGTTTCAAGTAAAATTAAATCATACAATTGCCCTTTTCTGATTGGGTGTTCACTTTTTTACTAGATATCATTTAGTATATTTTCTGGATACATAACTATCTACAGAAAGATATAATTGTTGTGTGTGTAACAATTGTTGCTGTGTGCAGGCATAAATATTAGCTTATGGTATCTATCACCAAGTGTTTTTTTTGACACTTGAATTCCATTTTATTTTATTTTTTAAAAATTTTTATTAGTGAGATACCATGAGGTACAGTTGTAGACTTACAAATTTTATGCTTGGGTCTCAATTATACAATGATTAAATACCCATCCTTCCACCAGAGCCCATTTCCCACCACCATGGATCCCAGTATGCCCCCCACCCCCAACCCCCATCCTACCGGGCCTTTGTGATAGGGCATTCCCCTTTGTTCTCTCTCTCTCCTTTGTGGTGTTGTGGTCTGCAAAAGAGGTATTGAGTGGCAATCATGTTTGGTCTATCGTCTACTTTCAGCATGCTTCACCCATCCTGGGAGGATCCTCCCCAAACCCTTTATTTGGTGTTCCCTTCTCTATCTGAGTTGCCTTTTCCTCTAGCATGTGTGGCTGGCCTGCAAGCCATGGAGCAAATTCCTGGTACTAATCTTGACCATTCTTGGGTGTTAGTCTCCTATTTTGCTATCACCAAGTAATTTTTAATCAACAACTAGCATATTTTTGATACGGGAATTATGTTTAAATGTGTACTTTAATATTAACCTAATGTTCACCAAATGAATCAACATCAGTTATGGAAGATTTGAGGTTATATAGTTCCTTACATATTATCTTTCTATGTCAAAGAATGATGGTATGGGTTATTGAAACAATGAAATTCCTTCATGGTTAATTTATGAAATAGAAAAAAAGGAAAAAATATAGGATAGACCCATGTATATTTGAGAACTTAAGTTATAAAAGATCACTGGAGATATCTTTAACTCTTTAATGACTGAAACGTGAAAATTGACACATTAAAAATGATGCAGTCTGCTCATGGACAAAAATATCTTTTATTTTACAATGATATAAAATATAATTTTGTTTTATGTTTATAAATTTGGAAATTAATGAAATTCCTTTGAAATACATAAAATAATAGTTTTAAGGAAAATAATAAGATTTGGAGAATAATAAAATTTCTTTAAAATATGTAAAATAAACTATTGAGGGAAAATGTTATATGGCAGAAAAGCGATAGCACAGAGGTAAGGCGTTTGCCTCACAAGCGGCCAACATGGCCGACCAGAGTTTGATTCCTCTGCCCCTCTCAGAGAACTCCGCAAGCTACCAAGAGTATCTTGCCCGCATGGTAGAGCCTGGCAAGCTACCCGTGACGCATTCGATATGCCAAACACAGTAACAACAAGTCTCATGATAGAGATGTTACTTGCCCCGCTCAAGCAAATCGATGAACAACGGGAGGACCATGACCGTGACTTTTTATAAAAATGCATTATAAAAACAAACAGCAAAAATGAGAAAGCATTTACAAAACATGAAATATATAAAGAATATGTATTCATCACAAGAGAACTCCTAGTATTTAGAAAAGGACCTATGATTTAAAACAAAAAAAGTATACAAATGGAATGACAATTTTCTGAGAAGTTAACCTGAATAGTCAGTAAGCATATTTGAAAAACAATAACCATCATCTCTAGATATGCATATGGTCCCCTGAACATCCTAAGGAGTGATCCCTGAACCCTGAGTACAGTGACCCCACCTTCCTCTGACCAAGAAAAATTAAACAATAATTAAAAATAAGTGAACATCCAAGCTCACAAAAGAGTTCAGAGAAGCGATAAATGAAGACCTCAAAGACAGAAGAGCAGCAGTGCTGGCATATGTGGAAGAAGCTGGGAAAAGCATTCACAATGCCTGCCTGTCCTTCACCAACTATAAGACCAAGATGACTGCTCTCTGATGTCCTGATGGATCTACCACATCTTCCAGAAGGGCAATGGAGAATAATATTTATGACTTCTACTCGCATCTCTTCAATAGCCACATCCATCTGCCCACATACAAAATTCCGCAGGATGGATATGTCATTCCCATCGTTCTCCCTTCCGAAATCCAACACACCATTTCGTTGGTAAAAAAGCGAACAGCACCAGGCCCAGACAAGGTCAGACCCAAAAAACTGAAGAACCTGCCACCAATTCTCATCAATACACTGGCTTGGCTTATTACATGCTCATGCTATCCGTATGAATGCAAGGTTCCATCCCAATGGAAAACCAGTAGGACTGCACTACAGTACAAGAAGGGAGACATCCACAACATTGGCAACTATCACCCGATCTGCCTGTTGTCTACAAGCTGTTCACTTGAGTCATCCTGAATAGGATTGGAAGAATACTAGGTGAAGGACATTTATCATGTGAGCAAGCTGAGTACTGCAAAGGATTCAGGATGATTGACCATATCCACACAATAACCCAGCTCACTGAGGTTTCTCAGGAGTTCAAGATGCTGCTCTGTCAAATGTTCATTGATTTAAAGAAAGGCCTTTGATTCTATTGAGACAGAAGCAGTCATCGAACCCTAACCAAACAGGGTGTTCAAACTCAATACATCAGGATCCTCTGTAAGTTGAATTATGGATTCACTACCAGGATCTCACTGTTCCACAGGCAAGTGATCATTGACATCAAGTGATGGGTTCAACAGGACGATACCATTTCACTGAAATTTTTCAGTGCCACCCTCGAGAATGTCATGCGACAACTAGAATGGGAAGGGATGGGACTGAAGATAGAAGGTCGGCAACTACACCACCTCCAGTTTGCTGAAGTCATCGTTCTAATAACATCAAACATTAGCCAAGCAGCACAAATACTGGTCAACTTCGACCAGTATTCATGAGTGTGGAAAGATCAGACTACAGCTGAATCTCATGAAGACAATGTTTATGAGAAACAGTTTAGTTCCTGACATTCCATTCGCTCTCAACAAAATGAACATCTCCAAATGCAACAGTTATTTGTACCTAGGTCGAGAAGTCAACATGATGAATGACCTGGCACATGAGTTGTGCATAAGAAAGAGAGCAGCTTGGAATGCCTTCAAGAGCATTGAAGAAATAGCTAAGAGGACGAATGACCTCCAGCTCTGGGCACATCTCTTTGATTCCACCAGTCTTCCTGCATTTACATATGCCTCAGAGACCCAGGCCCTACGAAAACAGGATGAGAACGCTATCGGATCTTCCAAAGAGGAATCGAAAGAGCTATGCTTGGAGTAACTTGCTTCACTCAAATGAGAGAAACAATCTGGTGTTCTGACCTCATCAACGATCAAGAATCAGGGACGCTGTCTCATTTGCCAAGGTATTGAAAATCAGATGGGCTGGACACATAATGCAATTTGGAGAAGACTGCTGGACTCAAGCTGTTACCAACTGGATTCCACGGATGTCAAATGAACGCATGGCCACTCATCTACAAGATGGTTAGACTTCTTCATCAAGACTCTGAATAAATGGTTTGAGGCTTTTCATGTTCTTGGAGTGAGCAGACGCCATTGTCTACACTAGCACACCACAGGGATAAATAGAGACATTACCAGCGCCCACTTGAGCAAACGGATGAGAAATGGGATATCTAGTGACCAAGTGATCAAGTTATTCCTCTTAGTAATCAGGTTTTTTTTTCCCTCCCCTATAGGGTTTCAGTATGCCTTGCAGTACTCAGGGTTTACTCTTGGCTCTCTGTTCAGAAATTCCTCCTGCTTGGCTCAGGGGACCATATAGGGTGCTAGGGTTTCAACATAGGTCTGCTTCATTCAAGGCTAGTGCCTTACCCACTGTACTATCTCTCTAGTCCTTCTTAATATTCATTTTTTGGGGGTCACACCCGGCAATGCACAGGGGTTACTCCTGGATCTGCACTGAGGAATTACTCCTACCAGTACTCAGGGTACCATATGGGATGCTGGGAATCGAAATCGGGTAGGCCATGTGCAAGGCAAATGCCCTACCTGCTTTGCTATCACTCCAGCCCCCTTCTTAATATTCTTAATATCACTTCTTAATATTACTGCAGTGGCTTATACAGAAATGTGTATTTTTTGATATATTTATATAAACTTATGTTATACAATGACTTACTTTCCCAAAATTTTTCATGCTTACTTATTCTAGTTTATCAATTAACACTACCCTAGTTAACTTTTTTAACCATTAATATTGTTCTCATGGCCAAGTTCATGTTGACAAGGACACTGACGCCTCTAATACCTCTTTTATCGCATGTTCCAAGGAAAAATTCTTCTCCAATGTCAAAAAGCACATGATGAGATTGGTTCCTTCTTGTCTCAGTCAGACCAATGATACTGTACTTGATCTTCCACGCTTGTACCATCAGGTCCTTGATGGATGCATCTGATGCTAGCGTATGTGCATTGAAAGTACAGATGATCATTTTTGTCTTCAAAAATTTTGTGGCAGCCTATTTTGGCCTTGAGATTTTAACAACCTCTCCTTTCTCATCCTTCTCAGTGCTGCCATATTGGTGACATCTTCAGGGTCAGGGGAATGAGACCCATTGTAATTACTGGTTTTGGCATATCAAATACACAACGGATAGCTTGCAAGTCTCTACCATAAGGTATAGTTTCTCAATTATTTAATTTATAGATCATACCTTTGGTGTTGCATCAAAAAATAATTTGCCTCCCCAAACTCATGTATGTTTTCTTCTGTACTGAACTTTTTTTTGAGTTTTAATTTTAGGTCTCTGATGCATTTGGTGTTAACTTTTCTAAGTCAAATTTCCAGTTGTTATATAGAACCATTCCGGATGGAGCGATAGCACAGTGGTAGGACATTTGCCTTGCAAGCCACCTGCCCAGCCAATCCGGGTTTGATTCCTCTGCCCCTCTCAGAGAGCCCGGCAAGCTACCAAGAATATTTCACCAGCACGGCAAAGCCTGGCCAGCTACCTGTGACGTATTTCATATGCCAAACACAGTAACAACAAGTCTCACAACGGAGACGTAAGTAATCTTCTCCTTTGGCGCCTATGATTTCAAATGAGAATCACCAAAAAAATAATGACCACCCAAATTAGATTCTTTTAGCTACTGTAAAAGACCACATTAATTTATTCGTAGCATGGTTTACCCCAACTCTGTTTTGACTATATATACCATGTTTGAAGTCATGCTGAAGCATCATCTTAAACCTAAGTAACGCTGTTGGTGCTTAAGATTTAGGTTTATTTGACTAAGCCATCAGAAATTTCAATCGAATCTTGGCCAACTAAATTTCTGAATTGTGAAAGGTTTTGAGAACTTACAAGTGTGGCGCTAAGAAGATATAAAACCCAAAACTCTCAGATACATTCTTGGCAAAAAGATTAATTTTACTAAAGGGACACTGAAGTCCATGTAGAGGTTGCTTTATAAAAAGACATTTACATATACAAAAAAAATAGTAGTCTTTGTTAGAACATTTTCCGTATTGAACCAGGGAGGTCTTTTCTCTTCTCTGCGGAGAAGATCAAGCTTAAGTCAGTATGCTTGTTTCAAGTCTTACTTTGGTAAAGACCCTCAACTGGGTCCTTTTCCCTCTTCAACCTTTGCTTTTAAGTTATGTCTGAAAATCAAGTGAATGAATCTCCCTTATGTGCACAGGAAGTGAATATGATAATACAAATTTCTAGAATATTTTCCTTTTATTTTTGTGGGGATTAGAGCATACCTGACTATTCTCAGGGCTTATTTCAGATTCTTCACTCAGGGGTCACTTTTGGAGGTGTTCAGAAGACTGTCTAGGATGCCAGGATTCAAACGTGGGACACGTGCGGGACACAAATGCCCTACCTACTGTAATATCACTCTGGCCCCAGAATTTATAGAAACAACAAAAATACCTACAAACAAGTGACTGGATAAAGAAACTAAGACAGGAGGTGCATGAGGTGGAGGGCACAAGCTGAGGCGTCCAAGCCGGGATCCTGGGGCTTCTGAAACAGATTTCTGGGGAAAGTGGGTGGATGAGAAGGTGACAGGTTGATGAATTATGCATCAAGGTACAAGAGAGAGTGTGGATTTATTTATTTATTTATTTATTTATTTATTTATTTATTTTTGCGGTTACTGGGGTTGAGAGAACCTTGTGGATTCTTAAAAAGACCTGGGTCCGGTTCTTTTCCCTCTTGGTGGCTGACGTAGGAAGTTATCGTTCATTTCTCATATTCTCACAGGAATGTCTCAATGCTTTGAATATGCAAGAAAAGGTAAGGATGTGTGTAGGATAACATTGGTTTGTCCTTTCCTCCTTGCCATAGGGAGTTTGCTTAGGTTTTTCAGTTTGATTTTGGGCACTTGCTTAAATCTTTGTGTCTCCATATATAAATTTTCTAAAGAGAAGTTAATTTCAAAGGTTTTCAAAAGTCTTTGAAAAGCACTACATATGTTTTAAAATACATTTTTCTAGAGTATTTAAAAGTTAGCTGAACTGTGGTGAGGTGGATTAGCTAAATATCAGTGCCACAAAATTTGTTAACCTCAAAGTCTCTAAATCTGATTTATGGGAAAAAAGTATAATCCTACATAAAAAATGGTGTTTTATACTACATTAGATTTGATTGATCCCATCAGAGCTTTATAGTGCTATAGTTAGCATAAATGGGATTTAGAATTTTAGGTGGTTGAAACTTTATATTCCTTAGATCCTAGGATATCTTTATAATTACTTGCCTCCTGATAGATTAAAAATCATTGTACACTGAAGAGATTAAATATTAATGTGGCTTTAAAGAGATTAGGTTTTTTCTAAGAAAAGAAAATGGGGCTATTAAAAAGAGAAAGTTTATCACTCTGCCTGAAGTGTAATCTTACCCCTGTGCATAGAAGAATGAAACCTACAGAGTGTTTTAATGACCATGTCCCTAACAACAGTTTCTTATACCTTATGATGTTGGAAAATTGAATTTGCATTTATTTTTTAAAATTCATCTCGTTTAATAAGTAAGTTAATGTGGCAAAATCCTCATAATTTACCTTCACATGAGATTTTGTTAGCTCAGAATTTCAGTCCTAACAAGAACCAACTGGCTTATGGTATACCAGAGACTTGAGGAAGCCAAAAGTGTAACAATTACTTGGGCACCATTTATCTTTAGTGGCTTCACAGAGCAGGATGTTAACATAAAACCTTTATATTCCTTTGGTTTGTCTTCCTGAATATCTTCCTTTTTTGAGCAGTGCGAATCCCCAAATGTGTATTTGTAAGGTTGTTACATTTTAATGCATAAATCCTTTACAAACCCTGACTTTAGCACTACTTTTGAAACCCAACAGAACTATATTCAATTTCAAAACCCAAAATTTAGATTATATTTTAGGAAATAAAGGCAAAGTAGGATGGAATGATAGTATATCCAATCAGGCAGTTTCTTTGCAAGCAGCTGACCTAGGTTTAATTCCTGCCACCCACTATGATTTGCTGAGTTCTGACAGGAGAAATCCCTGAGCATAGAGTCAGGAGTAAACCTTGAGCATTGTATATCCCCCCAAAATAAAACAAAAAAGCAACAAAGTAAACAAAGTAAAGATCAGTACATTAGAAACCTAATAAGGTAAGGTAAGGTAAAGGCCCTCCCGTTGATCATCGATTTGCTCGAGCGGGCCCAGTAACATCTCCATTGGAGACTTTGTTG
>JAOXYA010137439.1:0-10168 GCA_028565675.1 Sorex palustris | reverse complement strand
GGAAGGAAGGAAGGAAGGAAGGAAGGAAGGAAGGGAAAAGAGGGACAAAGGGAGGGAGGGCGGGAGGAAGAAAGACCTGGAGAGGGGACAGACTACTCCATTTCCAGCTGCACTTTGCACATCCTGGGCTAGAGCAGGTCATGCCAACCACAGTGACCAGTGGGGTCATGGTGGTCCCAGGTGGGGATAGTGCTGCAGGATCCACAGAAGGAGAAGGGCTTCTTTGTACCAGAAGAACTCACAGGCTCCTTTCTGGAATCTGCCCTTTATTTCCACCAAGAGCTGCATCTCCACTGCTCAGTGTAACTGCTCCGCAGAAGAAGCAAAGAGAAACAGGACAGTTTACAGCAGTTTAGACACAACCTGGCTGTTTGACATTTGCTTTTGAGGTTGGAAGAGAATGATTGGCTGGGGCACATGGAACCAGGCCAGGAGGTCCAGAGGACAGGCTGACGCCCGAGGGCAGGGCTGTGTTATGGCACCTCTGATACTCAGATAACCAGAGCTGAGTACTTGATGACAGCTGGAGCTTCCTTCCCAGACACACGTTGGTACACAAAAGGTTGAGTGTACCCTGCAACTCCAGCATCCTCATGCCCACCTTCAGCCAGCCGAGAACCACCTGAGGCCCTATCCTCCGGGAGGCCAGTGCAGGGCAGTCTCTCCTAACGGATGGAGCCTGTCAGACTCAGACACTGGCACACTATTGAGCTGAGCCCGAGGGCCATGCACACAGGCCATCCACGATGGGACACCTCAGTCTGTTAGCAGGGAAATGCACGGCTGGCTGGCGGAAAGGTGGCCCAGTCGAGCAGTAGCTGCTTTGCACACACTCACTTAGTGTTTCAGCAAATATCACCCGGTGGTTGCCACCTGCTTGGGCCAGACATTTGTCACGATGGGCATCAGCTTACAGTAGGATGCAGAGCACAGTGGCTCACCGAAGCAGGGGGGAGAAGCCAGAGGTGGCTCTCGAGGCTCTGACCCGAAACCTGGCAGCAAAGGGCTCACGGCTTTGGTTCATTTCTTTTCCCAGGCAGTGGAACAGGGGGCGGGAGGGGGTGCTGGTTCTGAGCCGGTGACTGACATGGTCTGGGTCCCAGAGGTGTGAGTGTCTGTGCTGCCTCTGTGTAGAACAGAGGAGGGTAGGTCCCAGAACCTGCATCCTGAGCATGTCCTAGTTTTACACGTCGAAGGAGGGAACTGGACAAGATAAGACTCTCCCCAGCTTCGGGGTCAGGGCTGGACCGCGGACACCCAACACCAGTGGTCTCCGCTGCCCAGCCTGGCGGCCCGGCTCTGAGCAGGTAACACAACTTGCCTTGTGTTCTGCCCTCGAGGCTCTTGAGTTTCTGCTCCCCAGAAAGATCAGTTTCTTGCCAGTCATTGCTGTTCGCCGGCAGCACCTATCGGCGGCTCCATCAGGCATAGGGGCCCCCGCGCCCCTCGGCTTGAAGTCTGAGCCCTGGGAACACTGGGAAACTTAATTCTCGGACACCTTCTACTCAAAGAGCTACTGTTCTGCCAGTCCGGGCCAGCTCGGCACCTCAGCAGCTTTTGGGTGGGTTTCCCACCCGCCGCCCTGGGCCCAAGTGGCCTGTGAAAGTCTTGGCCTGACATGCACACGGCTCGGTTTCAAAGCGCTGGCTGAGGTCTTAGCCCGCCTGGCGCGGCCGGGCTCGTTGGGCTGGGCTCTGCTCCGGGGAGGATTGCCCTGAAGGTGGGCTCCACCCGGGGCCTCCGCTGGCCATCAGCTTGAGAAACCACCTAGGTTCTGGGAATAGCCTACTTCCCTCTCCCTCCCGGAGGAGAAGACCCTGGGCAGGGAGACTCAATGTACAGCTCCGAGGTCCCCCATAAGCTGTCGTGAGACCATGGACGAGGCATTTCTCCTCTGCATCTCAGTTTGCCTCTGGACTAATAGGGACGGGTCTGCCCTCCTGGGGCTGAAGGCGGAAAGTGGGGATGAATGTCCTTTGTAAACTAGGAATCAGGCACCTGCTACCAGGAAAACCCACTCATGAGGAATATCAGAAACTCCTTTCTGTGCCTCGACTCTATCTTCTGTCCCTGTTTTTCTCTCTCTGTCTCTGTCTGTCTCTGTCTCTGCCTGTCTCTATCTCTGTCTCTGTGTGTCTCTATCTTTGTCTCCGTCTGTCTCTGTCTCTGTCTCTCTATCTCTGTCTCTCTGTCTCTGTCTGTCTGTCTGTCCTCTCTCTCCCTCTCTCGCTGTTTCTCTTCCTGTGACTGAGAAATTAGCAGGCACAGATTGTGGAAAACCAGCCCGGTCTTTGTAATTACAAATGTGCACACATCCCACTGAGCATCATTTTCAAAAGGCATATTAAGCAGCAGAGACGGCAGGGGGGACCCGTGTAAACAGGCCTCCTCAGATCCGGGCAGAAAGAGCTCAGGAAGCACAGTGGGCCGGGAGAGCCTGGCTGTGCCTGCAGTCCCGCCCCCCAGCCCAGCGCCCTGGCAGCTTGCGGGGGTGGGGTGGGACTCTCCTGGCCTCTGGCGGTCTAGATGGCCTCAGAGGGCTCTTCCGGCTGGGGGCCCCACGGCTGCAGACCCCTCTGGACTTGAAGCTGTACACCCCCTCTCTTCTGGGTCAGTGGCCAGTTGGGAACACCTGCTTGGGAGTCCCGGGGGGCCCATTAGGCCAGAGTAGGGGGCCTCTTCGGGGCCAGCTGGGCTTCCTGTACCCCCCCCCCAGCCTCAAGCGCTCACTTGGGGCTTGAGGGAGGGACTGGTGCGGGGGAGGAGGCCATGCTCTGTCCTTGGTTCCAGGTCAGACTCTGGGCAGCTCCGCATCCTCTGCGCTTCAGGAACTGGCCAGAACTGCAGCCTTCCCTGGGGCGCGGGGATTTGGTCCATGCTGACTCTCAGCCCCTGATTCTCTTCCACCTCTTCCAGGAAGGCTGCCAGAAGCACAGAGGAGCAGGGTGAGCTGTGAGCGGTGGAGAGTCCCAGTAGCTCCCTGCAGAGTGAGCTTCCCTGGCTGAGCTCTTGCCTCAGCAGTCATCAGACCTGCAGGGTCCGGACCATGAGCTCCCAGAACCAAGGGAGGATCTTCAGGGAGGAGCATCAGGGAGGAATGTCAGGGAGGAGTGTCAGGGAGGAGCATCAGGAAGGAGGATCAGGGAGGACCATCAGGGAGGAGGATCAGGGAGGACCATCAGGGAGGAGGATCAGGGAAGACCATCAGGGAGGGGCATCCGGGAGGAGCATCTGGGAGGCGCACAGAGGCTGTGTCCGAGAACTGCAGCCTGGCCTCCCCTAGGTCATGCCTGCAGCATCCCCAAGGTTTGCACTGCCTGCCAGCTCCCCCAAGGGGCAAGGATGCATTAGAGGCGGGGCCCCTGCGTGGACAGCTGGGGTGAGTGAGGAAGGAGAGCAGTTTGTCACTGAACTCGGGTGTAGGCATGGGGAGAACTTCTCTGGTGTGGGGGTGCAGGGGGAGCTGAGGGGTGCAGCGACCTTGCAGTGATACTAGAGGGAGCTGAGAGGCTTGGTGCCGGAGCTGGCCTTGCAATGGTCCTGCCACAGGGTGGACAGAGGAAGGTGAGAGCGCTCCGGCAGGCTGAGTCTCACCGACTGCCTGCAGCCCCCACCAGGTCTCAGGAGGGAGGAAGGAACAGGGCGGCATGGACGGGCAGGGTGGCCAGCCAGTGCATGCGGCTGCAGAGCCTGCTGAGCTGACCGTGGCACAGAGGGTTGCTGGGGCGGGACGCAGCTCCTTCTCTCTGGGCAGCAGAGTTGTGATGTCGGGGGGCTCTGAGGGTCGTGGAGGCTGGATAGTGGGTCCCTCCAGAGAGGGACAGCTCTACTCGGGGGTCCCCCTGGCCTGAAGACCCCGAGTCCAGCTCTGCTCGCAAGTGTCTTCTCAAAGGTACAGGAGCCATGGAAAGGCAACTCTGGGATGGCCGGGCTCCCTCGAGCTCTGCTGCACGTGGTCATCACGTGCTTGCGGACATGCTGGAGAGAAGCCTTGGCCGAGCGGCTGCCCAAGGCTGCCTGCACTGGGAGGGCATCGATGGGAGATTGTTTCTGAGGGGCAACGAGCCCCCAAGTAGAGGACATGGCTCCACAGGTTGGGCGTCCTGAACATGCGTGCACAGCCCAGGACCCTCCCCACCTCTGCGAGGCAGAGCGCCTGCTGAGTGAGACTGGGGGGAGCCCCAGCTGGCCTCGCTGTCCGTCAGCTGGGCTTCTCTGCAGTAGGTGTAAGAGCACTGCTCCTGGGCCCCAGGGAGCCCTCTGCCCCCTTCCCCATTTCTTTCTGAACCGAAAGATTGCATTTGGGTAGATAGCCTCTAAAATGGGTCCCCATCTCATGGCGCCCACCTGGACATGACCCCCCCCACCCCATGGAGCTGTGGTTGGTCCATGGGACCAGCGGCAGCCAACGACAGTGATGGCAAGTCCTTCCGAGGAAGTCACAGTAGATTCTGGTGCCGTGGTCATCACTCACTCACTCACTCTCTCTTGGACCCTTCACCCAAGGCTGCAGTGCTGAGTCTGGCCCTGAAGAAGCCACGGCACCAGCCTGGCAGCAAGCAGCTCCCATGGTTGCTTGCTGAGCCCAGTGGCGATTGGCTGGGACTTAGGCTGACAGTGTGGCTCAGTCCCTGGTGAGTGGCCAGTACCTCTGCTGACACTGTGATGTCAGCATCACGAGGACCAGGTGTCAGACTGCCCTGGGGCTCGATCCCAGATTCCTGTCCCTCCAGGTGTGGCCATTTGCTGTCCATGACAGACTGATCACACCTCAGCTTGTTGACATCATCTGGGTTGTGTTTCTCACTTGGGGTCCACACAGCACCCTGTGGGGCCCAGGATAGTCCAAGGAAAAACAAACCACATGTGTAGGGGCCAAGGTATAGGATGGGGGGATAAGGGAAGCATGGGGTGCGAGGCACAGGAAGGCATCAAGGACTAAAGGGGCCAAGGTTAGGAAGGTGGAGAAGCACTGGATTAAACCATGGGAGGGAGAGAGAGAATGGCAGAGACAGAGACAGAGAGAGACAGAGACAGAGACAGAGAAAGAGAGAGAAACAGAGAAATAGAGTCAGAGACAAGAGATAGAGAGATAGAAACAAAGACAGAGAGACAGAGAGACGAGAGACAGAGATGGGGTGATTGCCCCTTCTTTGCCCAGCGCTTTCTGCTGATTCCACACTATGTGAACGCAAACACTATTTTGCCATGTTCTTTGGAATAAGTCAGGAGAAACTGGCTTAATTCCATTACCTAACTAATAAAATCACTTTTCCTGTGTGCACTCACCAAACCCAATCACCTGCCAGGAGATTTGAAAGAAAATTACTGTTTCTCTTTTGCCCCCCTGTTCCCCCGCTGCCAACTGGTGGTGTTTGAGAAAATGTTGATTACAGCCAATTTTTCCCAGTATCCTTCAGCCTCCATGGATGTCTTTGCAGATTGAACAATATACTTTGTTTGGCACTACCGTAAATATTTCCGTTAAGGCAGGACTTAGAGCACTGTAAAGAGTCCCTGTGATCACTTTGCATGAGTTTCTCTTTTTTTTTTTTTTTTTTTTGCTTTTTTTGGTCACACCCGGCGACGCCCAGGGGTAAGTCCTAACTCTGCATTCAGGAATTACTCTTGGCGGTGTTTGGGGGACCATATGGGATGCTGGGAATAGAACCTGGGTTGGCCACGAGCAAGTCAAACACCCTACCCACTGTGCTATCACTCCAGCCCCCAAGTTTCTCATTCTTAAGTGATGACCTGAAAGCTGCAGCCCTTGGTCTGGTAATCTGGCCCCACCCCTGGCCTGAATCCTGGCTCTGCACGTGATATGAGCTTGGCCACAGATTCCCAGATTGAACATGGGCAGCTGTGGAGCCCTGGAAAGAATCCTTGGAATATGAACCCAGGTTCTGCTTTGAATTATCCCTGGGACTTTGGCAAATGTAAAGTTCTCCAGTCGTAGTTTTCTCATTCTGCAAAATAAGGGTGATAACCCCCACCTCTGGCCCATCACAGCCAGTGAAAGCAGAGATGGTGAGAGAGTGCTCCGTATGGTTGCACAGTGTGTGCACTGCTCAAAGATTCTTGGCCTCAGGCTATGTGGGACTCACATCCTGCCAGAGAAGGCTCTTGGTGATTCACACAGAAGTGCAGTGGTGGGTCCGGAAGCTTCACTCCACTGGGTCCTGGTCCATCTGGAACAAAAACCTGCCCAGCCCCTGTTCCAGGTGGGTACCAAAACAGAGTTGCTGCTGGCCCCAGGTGGCCTTGATCACTCCTCAGGCAGCTGGTGAGACACATCATCTTAGAGCTCCGAGTTTTCAGGAACACATGCTGGGCCATGGTGGGGAAGGTCTCCCAACCACGGGCGCATCCTCAAGGCCACTGATGATTCTTGAAAATCATGAAGATGCTAAATTTTATCTTCCTTGATTCAATCACAAATTAAAATAATAAAACAAGTTTCAAGGTTTTAAGAATTCAAATATCAAGTGACTAAAGGAGTTTATTTTCATTGTGTGCTGAGAGGTAATCAATTGAGAACTGGGGTCGGAGGGATTTGCCTGCTGAGAGTCAGTGGAGAGACCCCCGTGGGGGAGGGAAGCAGCGTCTCAAGTTCGAGCAGCAATCTCCATTCACACGAAGCGTTTCCTCTTGGTGGTCCCTGGGCCCTAAGGAGTGGGCAGATGGGTAAATATTGTGGGCTTGTGAAGCAGATTCGGCATCTTGTGGGGATTAGAGGAGGTGGGGCTAAGGTTAGGTGAGTGTTACTGCAGAAAAAAATCATCTTCATCACTCCACACAGGAATCAGAAATGTACCAGTGTGCTATGTGTATGTGTGTGTGCGTGCTGTGTGTGTGTGCTGTGTGAGTGCTGTGTGCTGTATGTGTGTGTGCTGTGTACTGTATGTGTGTGTGCTGTGTACTGTATGTGTGTGTGCTGTGTACTATGCGGGGGGTGGGCTGTGTGTGCTGTGTGGGTATGTGTACGTGTGTGTGTGTGCTGTGTGCTGTGTGTGGGGGGGTCTGTGTGTTTGCGTGTGTGTGTGTATGTGTAGTAGTAGTAGTAGCAGTTGACATGTATCCAGCTTACCAACACGCCAGTCCCAGCCTTGAGGAGAGACTCCTTGACAATGGAGGGACACATTTCACCCAGTGAACTTTCATGGGGTCAGTCTAGTGGGGCCAGACAGTGGGTGAGCAGCGGATGATTTGGGGGCCGCCACTTTGCTCCCACTTCCCTACATGCTGCCTCAGCCCTGGGTCCCGACCTTGCCCCCTCTTTCCTGCCCATGGCAGGACTCGGTCTGCAGACAGCAACAGAAGGATCGGTGACAACACTGCTGTCTTTGGTGTGGGACTGAATTTGTGTACCCTATGCACTGTGGTTCCCAAATCCAAACCCATGTGCCGGGAGCATTGGCCTCACAGAGCCACGGGCTCTGGGGAACGTGGGCTATGGCCTCCGTGCAAGGGTGCAGGGCGTTGGCTCTGTGTTTGGCCCTAGATCTCTGCAGAAGTGCCGGCTGGAGCAGGAAGCGGGGGGGGGGGGGAGTTCCGTTCCCCCACCCTGGCCCGTGACGCCTCCAGAGCTGACCCGCTTTTAATAGCGCCTAGGGTGGGAGGAAAGGCCTGGTCTGTGGCCACAGAGAGAACTTCTGTCTCCAGGGGTGTCCGACCTGCCTCCATCCTGAGGATTACCGTAACTTTTTAATTAAGACCAAGTTTGTAGGGACTTTGGGCTTTTGATGTGGCAGCTGAGCTTGAAAACAGCCTTGTGTTTAAGGCTTTACTGCCTGCTGATGGCTCCGCAGCTTGCCACCCACGTATCAGAACCCACACCCCATAAACAGTGCAGATCAGGTTTCTTTGGAGCAAGACAAGCCTGGGACCACCAGGATATGGCTGGCCTCTGCTAATAGGCTCGTGGGGTCTGGACCACCCGAAGGTTCCCCAAGGATGGCGGGGGCCGGGGTGGTGTTTTGAGATGGCAGAGGAGTGGAGAAAGTGATGGAGGTTTCTTCTGGGGCCTGGCTGGCTCACAGTCTCCTGGAAAAGTGGAGGGCCTGGACTGGAAGTGCCACCAGCAGCATCACCCAGCGTCACCCTCCCTGCTGTTGCTGAGCAGGGTCTGTGTCAGCCTGTGGGTGCCCCAGAAACCTGCAGAGTTCCACTGGGTCCTTGGCTATCAGTGGTACTGTGGTGCCGTGGCTTGTGTGGTTCTGTGGTCCGTGTGGTTTCGTGGTCTGTGTGGTTCTATGGTCTGTGTGGTTCTGTGGTCCGTGTGGTTCCGTGGTCCGTGTGGTTCTGTGGTACATGTGGTTCCATGGTCCATATGGTTCTGTGGTCCATATGGTTGTGTGGTCTGTGTGGTTCTGTGGTTCGTGGGGTTCCATGGTCCATGTGCTTCTGTGGTCCGTGTGGTTCTATGGTCTGTGTGGCTCCATGGTCTGTGTGGTTCTGTGGTCTGTGTGCTTTTGTAGTTTGGTTGGTCCTGTGGTCTGGGTGGTACCATGATCTGTGTGGTACTATGGTCTTTGTGGTACTGAGATATATGTGGTTCTATGGTCTGTTCAGGATGTTGGTCTGTGTGATTCTGTGGTCTGTGTGGTTTCGTGGTCTCAGCAATTCTGTGGTCTCTGTAGTCCTGTGGTCTATGTCTTCAGGAGCACAGTGGCTAGACTGAATGTTGAGTCTACTGTTCTAGGAGCGTTCAATCCCTTTAATGAGCGTCTTGCTGTCCCCAGCTTCCTGCTGTCTGCAGATTCATGGGTAAACATCCAGCATCTCCTCAGAGACCTTATATTTGGAGGCCCCAGGACACCAGCAGATCCCCCAGTTAAGCAGTGGCAGGATTGGGGGAGCCCCGGGGTCTCCTGCTCCTGGGAGAGTTCCAGCCCTCGGAGGGTCTGGGTCCCAGCCCAGGGCAGCAGCAGTCCCATGTCTGAGGCCACGTGCCCCCTACTTGCCTTGTGTCTCCTTCAGCACCCACGTGTGTGCTCTGGGGACCCAGTGCAGGAGAAGCTCTTGGGGTCCGTCTCCATTTCCCTGAGGCCTTGCTTGGCTTCTCATGCTCAGAGTCACCTCCGGCTGCTCTGGGACCTGGAGCTGCTCACCCTGGGGTGACTCGGCCCTCGGCTATGAATCTGGAATTTTGATTCTCTGCCCAGTGGTCCTGGTGGGGTGCCCAGGGCATTACCTGTCTGTGCTCTCGGCCAGGCAAGCTGAGGACCATCTTGTGTCCTTAGAATAATGTTGACACCATACACTGCCTGGTCCCAAAGCAGTTTTAATTCAAACTCATTAAGTCAGAGTGCCCGTGGTGTTATCAAATATGATCAACTCACAAAAGTGAAACTGAGATCATATGAGCCCATGGCCAGCCTCCCCAAACTCACTATATCCTAATGGCGTCAACAATGGCAGTCTACACAGAGAATACCATCCTCTGTCTAACTAACCTGATGAGTCAGATCCAAGCTCAGGGGACTGTCAAACCACAGAACAACGAGACAGGGGATGAGCGTCAAAAGGGAGACCAGCTAAAGGATGGGAATCTCGAGGCACTGCTGCCTCAGACATCATCTTCCCTTGAGTTATCTGAGGACAAGTACTCCTCCACTCCTCCTAAATTCAGTGGCGACAAGTTTTCCTCTAAGAAGTTGTGAAGTCACTACATCCTCCCATCTGCATCTCAATCATTAACATCCTGCAATATTTAACTTCTTGTATTTGCCAAAACAGCTCATATCATCTCACACTGGCACAGCTTGGCATCAGTCCTCTCCTCCAGAACCAGGCAACCGCTTCTCAGCACTCCAGTCCCAACTGAAATGTTTTCTCCACTGTCAACTTTTTTTCTGACTCCATCTGCAGTTAATCTATCACACAATTAATTAAATTATTCTTGCACATATCAGGTCATTTATTCTGTTTACATCAACCCAACAAAAACGTGTCTGCAGCTGGATATTTTCCTAAAAATTCCTACTCAAGAGCGGTAAATGTTAAAAGAAATCTCAATGCTGTTGGTACTTTGTAGGTTTATATATGTACTGATAAAGAAATTTCCTGCCTCAGCTCAGATAGAGAAAGGAGCACCAAATAAAGGGTGTTGGGAGGTTCCTCTCAGGATGGGAAATGCGTGATGAGAGTAGACTATAGTCCGAAC
>JAOXYA010137422.1:0-10169 GCA_028565675.1 Sorex palustris | reverse complement strand
GTTTGCCTTGCACGCAGCCAACATGGCCGACCCGAGTTCGATTCCTCTGCCCCTCTCGGAGAGCCCAGCAAGCTACCTAGAGTATGTCGCCCGCACTGCAGAGCCTGGCAAACTCCCCGTGACATATTCGATATGCCAAACACAGTAAAAACAAAGTCTCCAATGGAGACGTTACTGGACCCGCTCGAGCAAATCGACAAACAATGGGAGGGCCTTTATTATTTATTATTATTCAAATGTCTATTTCTCAAAATATTTTAAAGATTATTATTAATAAAACCATGAATCCTTTTAAGATGGTTTGGATTGGAAACAGATATTAGGTATTAGGTTAAATGTTTAAGGGTTTATAGCCCCAACAGATTATTTCAACTAAGAGTGGTAAAACAAAAATAATAGTTTTCAACATAAACATCCTCTGGATTGCCCTAGTAACTTGCTTCTTTTATAGTCTTATTATATAAACCTGAATTTTGAGAGTTTTTACATCACTGTTAGGACTAGAGTTGAAATGAAACTGTAGAATCAATTTCTGGAATCAATTCTCTTTTTAAAACTGTACTTATGTGCTTTCATTGTGACACTTTGAATTTCATTAAAACATCAAAGGAGATTACTAATGAAAATTTGCTTATTTGGATTTTATCTTTGTATTCTTTTATCAAACAATTTTGTTTTAAAGTGGAATTTCATTGATCATATTGATTAGTTCAACTCACTAAGTTATTTTAAAAAGACACAAAGATATTAAAAACCTAATAAAGGTACCATATCTCTAACATTTCCTTCTCAGTTTTTCAATCCACATTCTGATATTACTTCTAAAAAGCACAGAGAACAATTGTCCATCCTCTGGTAACTACATTATTTCATGAGGATAAATTTTCTTTATCAATAGCAGGATGTCATAGCATGATAATGAAACCATTGAATTTTAAACAGGAATGTGAATAAATGTCAAGGTTTATTTCTCTCACTTGTAAATTCTGTGACCTTACTTATATCTAATGACATTCCTTAATCCTCAGATTCATTTTCTGAATGGTAAAAGTAATATTAGCAGTTAAGCGTATACTTTCAAAACTACCAGGAACCAAATGCAACTTCAAATACAAGTAATCATTATTTGATACACGGAGAAAAATGGCAATATGCCTGCACAAAAGTAATGCCTAAAATTAAACTGCTGTAAGGTCTTCCTAAAATAAAGAAGCTAAGCATAGGCTGACAAGTTCTGTTTATTGTCAAACTATTCTACCTTTATAGTTTCCTCTCTTCCAATATGTCTGCCTTATTTATCTTTCAAAAACAATTCCACAGATATCATTGCATGAGATTTGACCTGACTAATGATTACATGAGGTTCCTTCAAAAACAATTATAAGTAAATGTAACACTTTGCTAATATGTCTTGCTGATGCAGGTTCTGTCTGGCAAGAGTTATTTATGAGACACATCAGTTGAACTAGTTCTCAGTGGTATAAGAGTGGTTTCATAAGTTACGTTCCACAGTTCATAGATGGTCCCTGACAGCTACCCAATTGCCCACAGATGTAAGAAGCACGAAAATTCACACCCTGCTAACTTCTGTTTCTCTGTCCTTCTTTCCCACGCTCTCATATACTTCCTGGAATTGCCTACAAATTTGTGCTTAAATTTGGGTTTTGTGTTTTGTGTTTGTTTTCTCCTGCTCTTGCAAGAACACAAGCAAACACAAAGTCAATACGCATGGAAAAAATGGAATAAATACTGTTAAATTACCTTCTAGAGAGATTATATCTGTATCATCTCATCATGGCTCTTACTTTCATTTTAAAACTGAAATAAACACTTAAACATTTGATTTCTGTGCCACAAAGATAATCTCTGCCTTCCTGCAGGGTGTTCCATACTTTTGAAGGTACATAGTGTCATTAAAACAAACATAGATTAAAGTGTTAATAATTTGTTCAAAATGCCTAACTCAAAAGTCAGCTATGCATTTTTCGCACAGTGGTTTTAAAGATGTCATACAGGCTGTTTCTAACATTTTTAATTAACATTATGTTTATGTTTAATTAATATTATACATTAATATGTTTAATCAAAATTAAAATATAATGTTTAATGTTAAGTAACATTATTTATTAACATTAACAACATTAAATCTATACTACTTTCAAATCTAATGTTATTGTTCTAGCCTCTACTCCGTTGCATATTTCAAGAATTTTATAAAGAGTTCTTTTATATCATTATATTAAGATAGCTATGCATTAATAATAATGAAACAGTCAAGAAAAAGGAGACATCTTCAAAATTAATAAGGCCCTATACCAACTAACTGAATCTTATTGAAGCATGAAAAAATTAGAGAAAAATAAGGATAGATAACCTTATGCTAGAGGGGGCCAACCGAGAGAGAAGATGATGGTCAAGAAAGAGCTTTATTTGCAGTAGGCGTCAGGTTAGAAGATGGTGGTCTTATGTCCTAGAGGACACCTTGCCTGCTGGTCACAGGAGCAATTTGTATATCAAAGAGCAGCGGGCTCGTTTTCAGAGAGGGCAGGTTGGCACCAGATAGTAAGTTCCCATGTAGACTGGTGCACAGAGACATCTGCAAATCAAAGAAAGATTTCTGATTAAGAATGCTTCCTTTTATAAAATAACATAACATGATACTTACACCCAAGGACAGTAGATATAAGGGCCAGGAAGATTGCCCCATATTTGGGAGCCTGCCTCATGAGCTGGGGGAGAAGGCAGCTTGAATAGAGAAGGGATCACTAAGAAAACAATGGTTGGAGGAATTGGTCGGGATGGGAGATGTGTGCTGAAAGTAAATAAAGGACCAAACATGATAACCTCTCAGTATCTGTGTAGCAAACCATAATGCACAAGAGTAGAAAGAGAGTATGGGGAATATTGTCTGCCATGGAGGCATGGGAGGGTGGGCAAGCGGGGTATACTGGGGATTTTGGTGGTGGGGAATATGTACTGGTGGAGGGATGGGTGTTTGATCATTGTGTGATTGTAACTCAAACATGAAAGCTTGATACTTTCCAGGTAGTACATGAAAGCTTGATACTTTCCATGTAGTACCACTTGTATGTAAATTTCATGACTTCTAATAAAAATTAAAAAAAACATGAAAGCTTGTAACTATATCTCACGGTGATTCAAATAAGATAAAAAAAATTTAAAAAATGCTTCCTTGCTTGGGATAAGGGTCAAATGATAGGGATGTGCCTCATGTATGCGAGGTCCTGGTTTTGATCCCAGGAATGTCATGGTCCCACAGGGACTGCAGAGAATGGCCATGGTACTTCCTTTGTTCCTTCAGCACTACCTGTTGTTCTGTGGCTCAGTCTCATCTTATACTTTTTTTTTAAATTTAATTTTTCTTTTTTTTTTCTTGGGTCACACCCAGAGATGCACAGGGGTTACTCCTGGCTTATATACTCAGGAATTACTCCTGGCAGTGCCCGGGGGACCATATGGGATGCTGGGAATCAAACCTGGGTTGGCCGTGTGCAAGGCGAACACCCTACCCACTGTGCTATCGCTTCAGCCGCAAATTTCATTTTTCATAAAGTTGTTCACAATGATTGATTACATTCAGTATTTCAACACCAGTCCCACCACCGTTACACCTTCCCACCACCATCATTTCTGATTTTCCCACCACCACTTAGACTTGCCCCCCAGGCAGATACTGGATAATTTATTTTGTATTGCTTACTTTAGCTTGATTATTGTTTGTTTTGATACAGCGTAGCTTTTCCTGTTTTCTCTAGTCTTCTGTTGGCCTACATGACTGTTTTCAATCTTTCACTTGGGCCTATGCTTATTTTGAGAGATTCTAGAGTCCATTTGTGGTCCCGGGGACTGAACCCAGGTTAGCCACAAACAAGGTAAGTATCTTACCTGCTGCTCTTTACTCTGGCCCCAGACTTCTGCTTTTCTTGAGGCCATTCAATATGCTTTGAAGAACCTATTTATTTGTGACAAGCGTCTTCAGCTGTTGTTTTTTCATGAGACTGTTTAACCACTCCCTCAAAGGTAGAGGATTCTTGGCTAAAGTTTCTTTTCTTTCAGTGCTTTAAATACACCATTTCTTTCCTTTAGTGCTTGTACTTACATTTGAGGAATCTGTTGTGAGTCTTAGTATTGTTTCCCATGTATTTGAGTACTTGCTTCTCCTTGCTGCTTTTGAAAGTCTGTGTTTTGGTTCTTGCCATTGTGATTATAGTGTGTCTTGGCGTTGTTCTGTTTGAGTTTATACTGGCACTCTTTGGGCTTCCTGGATCAGGGCGCCAATATGGTTGTCAATTTAACAGTGAGAGGAATATTGTTTTAAAATATTCTTTATTAAGTTAAAAGCGATAGGGCAGCGGTTAGGGTGTTTGCCTTGCACGTGGCCAACCTGGGCTCAATTTCTTTGTCCCTCTCGGAGAGCCCGGAAAGCTACCGAGGGTATTTCACCCTCACGGCAGAACCTGGCAAGCTTCCCATGGAATATTCGGTATGCCAAAAACAGTAACAACAAGTCTCACAATGAAGACATTACTGGTGCCGCTTGAGCAAATCGATGAACAATAGGACAACAGTACTACTAAGTTAAAAGATCTGGTGTTGGGGCTAGAGAGATAGCACAGCAGTAGGTAGGAAATTTGCCTTCCATGAAGCTGACTCGGGTTTATCTCCAGTACCCCATAGTTTCCCCCAAGCCCTGCTAGGAGTGATCTCAGAGCACCACCGGTATGGCCCCCAAACTAAAACCAAATAACAATTCTGATGTAGTTGAGGATCTTCCTTGACTTTGGGTGCTATCTTTAATGCAGTCAATTTCCCCTTTTTCCCATTTTTCCTAATGCCATATCCTCTGGGGGACCCGTGGGTGGAGCTCCAGTTGCTCACTATGCCAGACTCTGGGGCTTTTCTCCCCTGGGTGTGGTTTTCTCCCCTCCCATGCTCAAGGGTGAAGTGGAGACCCCGAGGTCTACCTGCACCATGGCAGGGTAGGACTCCACCTCTCGTGTCTCTAGGATGTCACAGCCTACAACTCACCTTTCTTTATAACTCCATGTGGTTCTGATGTAAACTCAGAGTTGGGCTGTCAGGAGTCAGGCTTGGTCATTGCTCTCGGCTGGGCAAGTAGGGACAGGGACCAGGGACTAGGCTTATTTGTTGCTCCTGACCGACCTTATGGTACCCACAGGTAGAATCCAGGATGCCTTCGAAACAGACTGGTTACTGGGTGACCTAGTGGGGCCAGGGGTAAGGGGATGGACTTGTTCATCACTTCTGAGCGCCTCAGTATTCTGAAATAAAATCTGGAAGATAAAGATTTTTACTAAAAATATTGCAAATCAATTCCAGTGTAATTATAATATTGTGATCTTGTGTTATTTTAAGATGATAAATATTGTCTTTACTCTTCACCAGGTAACATTTGAGTTTGTATAGAGCTATCAGTGAATGAATGGTTATAACGATAATAGCTAATATTTAGCTATCATTTACTATTTGCTAGGAGCTTCCCATATCTTAATACATTTAATGATGTGAGAAATCTAATTCTTACCATTTTATAGGTGACAGAAAAGGCACACAGGAAAATTATTATTTTTTTCCTGTTGTCATGATTGATTTCATTTTTTAATAATTGTATTTCTTTATAAGCACGTATTCTAATCTGAAAAAGTTACATGTTGCATTACCCCTGAATTAAAAAATATAAATTACATTCTGTGCAGAGCAAAACTATAGTGACTATAAGATCAGTGGTTACTAGGAGTAGGGGCAGTGAGGAGTAAATAGAGAGAGCATCAAGGACTTTTGGGGCTGGAGTGATAGCACAGCGAGTAGGGCGTTTGCCTTGCTCGCGGCTGACCTGGTCGACTCGAGTTTGATTCTTTTGCCCCTCTTGGAGAGCCTGGCAAGCTACCTGTGATATATTCGATATGCCAAACACAAGTCTCCCAATGTTACTAGGTCCACTTGAGCAAATCTACAAACAACGGGAGGACAGTGCTACAGTGCTACCAAGGATTTTTAGGGCCGTGAAACTGATGTGCATGATACAAAATTGCACATTTTTTCAAGCCCATAAACTGTCCAACCCTGAGAGTGAACCCTTATATGTAATATGTATTGCTGTGTCACTGAGAATGAACTCTAATATGTAACAGTATATTAATGTAAATTCATTCTCACACAGGAAAATTATTTGCCCATGATCTTAGATCTGGGAAGTAGTAAATCCTAAATTCAAACAAAAGCACCTGGTCCCATTGCCTGTAGTATTTTTTTAAAAAATAATTTTATATTTGCCATAATTTTAGTGTTTCCATTTTTTAATTGAATCACCATGAATATCAGACTTAAAAAGTTATTCAATATTAAGTTTCAGATGTGCAATATTCCAACAGTAATCACTTCACCAGTGTTCACGTCCCTTCACTTCAGTCTTCCTAGTTTCCCTCCCGCCCATCCCCCCAGCCTGTCTTTATTGCAGGCACTTTTCCTCTCCTCTCTACCATTGTCCTTGTGTTCCCTTCCCTCACCACCCCCTTCCCATCCATACACACAGCCCCCCAAACCCCCACGTCTCACCCTCCACCTGCCCTGTAGTCTTTTTTTGCTTTGTTTTGTTTTTGTGTTTGGGACATACCCGGTGGTATTCAGGGCTTTCTTCTGGTTCAGTGCTCATGTATCATTCCTGGTGGGGCTCAGGGACCATATGTGGTACCAGGGACCAAACCCAAGTCAGTCGCACATAAGGCTAGTGCCTTACCTGCTATGTTATATCTCCAACACAGTCATTGCCCAGAGTCTTAACTATTGTGCTGTGTCTAATGGGCTAAACAGAAAACTATCCCAGACTGACCAAGTTAACTACTAATAGCTGTGTGAATGAGAGGCAAAGAAGTTACTGGCAACCTTCTGGCCAGACATAGTTCTTTTGGCTTGTGGGCTGGGAACCACAAAAATAAATGAAGGTGTCATCTGGAGTCACATTGGCTCATTAGGGGAAAATATATATTGAGTCAGGAGTCCATTTCTTAATGCTTACTCCTTTTTTTGCAAGAGAAAGGATTAGCCAAAGCCAAGGATCTGTTCTGGCATAGACTTGGAGGTATTGCTATAACTCAAGTGTTAAGTAGTGATACTTATTATTCTGTGTGCTTGGAATGCCCTTCCCTCAAGTATTCACCTGGTTCACACCTTCATTTCATCTTCTGCACACTTGATGCCTCATCAGAGAGACCTTTCCTTATCTAATCTGATATGTCTTACACTTTATTTTCTTAAGCTGCTTAATTTTTCTGTATTGTACTCATCACGACCTAGAATATAATTACTTGTTTCTAGTATGTTAGTTTGTCTTTCTTGACCAGAATATGGATCTGTACTTCTATTGTGTATTATATGCGTATAGAATAGTGTCTGACAAGTAATAGAAACTCATTTTTTCCTCCAATGAAAATTTCCCCCAACTTATAAAACATCTTTCCCTGCCCTAAAACCAATTAAATGATTTTGGAGTGCAAGACTACCTGCTTTCGAGAACTTTTATTATTTGATCTCAGTAATTCCTTATCTCCTTGCTCCTCTACTTAACCTTATTTGGACTCCAGATAGACTAGAGTGAATATTCTCTGGGTAGGCCCCATACTTTATAGTTCTGAGTTTTAACTCATGCTCTTTTCTCTGATGGTGTCATATCTTTGTTTAATCAAATTTTGATCAGTTCTCAACAGGGAGCCTTTTTTGAAAACAATATATGAAGAAATAATCACTGTTGGGTTGGTATTAAATCTTAAACTCTTTGGGGGCTGTAGAGATAGAACAGTGGGTAGTGTGCTTGTCTTGTATATGGCTGATCCGGGTTTGATCCCCAGCATCCTATATGATCCCCCAAACACTGGTAGGACTAATTCCAGAGAGCAGAGCTGGTAGTAACCCCAGAGCATCACCAGGTATGGCCCCCAAACAAAAAACAAGACAAAATAAATATTAGACACTTTCAAACATAGGAATAGATTTAAGTCAACAATTCTGGGAGATAAGTGTTGTTAGATATGGGATTAGGCATCACTGCTTTATCACTGCTCTATTCCTGAGATCTGGTACAAAGTAGTACAAAAGAAATGTTTCAAATGTCTGGATGAATATTTTGTACAAGGGAAAATTTGAGGTTCAGAATGGTCATGGCAAATAGAAATCAAGATCTTCCAGCATCAAATCTAGTGCTTTTTTTTCTGATATATTCTACAATGGAAACCCAGTTTTCTAAAATGCTCAGGGATTTGGCATTAACCAAAAAACAATGAGATACCATCTCACACCACAGAGACTAGCCACACATCAATAAGAACAAGAACAACCAGTACTGGCTTAGATGCAGGAAGAAAGGGACTCTCATTCATTGCTCATGGGAATGGTGACTGGTGTAGCCTTTTTGGGAAAACCATTCATTCATTCATTCATTCAGAACATTCATCAGAAAACTAGAAATTGAGCTTCTGTATGATTCAGCAATACACTCTTAGGGATGTAACTTTGGGGCCCAAAAACACACTGCAGAAAAGCCATCTGCACTACTATGTTCATTGCAGCACTGCTCACGATAGCCAGAATCTGGAAACAGTCCAAGTGCCCTAGAACAGATGAGTAGATAAAGAAGCTATGGTACATCTTGAAATACTACTCAACCATTAGGAAAAATGAAGTCATGAAATTTGCTTATACATGGATTAACATGGAGAATACTATGTTGAGTGAAATGAGTCAGAGAGAGAGAGAAGCACATACATAGAATGAGTGCACTAATTTGTGAGGTAGAAAAAAATCATAGTATCACAATACCCAAAGACAGTAGAGATTATGGCCAGGAGGACTGGTGCTTGGTTGGAAGCTTGCCACAAGTATGTGGGGGGGCAGAGGGCAGTTAGGACAGAGAAGGGACAACTATTATAATAATGATAATTGGAAATGATCACTGATCAAGAACAGAGTGCTGAAAGGAGGTTAAGTGATATATGTAGGTTGTCCGTGAAGTGTCTGGAGATTGAACCCATAATTGGCCACATGCAAGGCAAGTGCTTTGCTTGGTGTACTATCTCTCTAAGCCCCAATCTCATGAAACTTTTTGATGTATGCTTTACAATATATTTACTGCCAGTACATTGGAATGTGAATAATAAGCAAATATTTGAACCAGAGAGACAGTATAGGAGATAAGGCACTTGCCTTACCTTCCACTTTGGCCACAACCCTAGTACTATCCCAGGCACCGGTTACCTGAGTATTATCAAGGCGCAGGGGCAGGAAGAGCCTGAGCACTGCTGCGTATGACCTCAATTTTTTTCATTTAGACAAGTAATAGTAAACATTATTTTATTCCCCCCAAATCTGTAGTCATTATTAATGTGATTTTTAGTGCATCTCTAGTAAAATTCTAGTAAAATTCTTGAGAGACTGAATTTCCAAAGAACAAAATGGAAGTTTTTGTAACCATTTGTCACAAGAATCAATTTTTCTCCAAAAGAATTTTCCCTCAAACTACAAAGCAACTAAAATATAGCCATCACCACCAATGCTTTAAGTTTAGGGCATGATTTAAAATAGAAAACGTATTTTAATATAAAGGTAAATATTTATTTGATTAAACAATATATGACTTGAAAATAAAACTATGGTTGCTTCATGAAAAAATATTGATTTGTTACAAAGAAATGAAAAATTACAAAGCATAAGTTGGTAATGCAAAAGTACTCAGAATAGCACTTTTTGAAATTAGCTGACTTATTTTTATCTAAGTACAATAAAGGATGTATTTTTAATTTATTAAACATTTGATTATAAAAATTATTAATTATAATGTAATTTAGAATGAATGTCTAATAGTATACTAATAATGATACATACTATATTTGATAAAATCTCTGACAAAATTTCTAATTGTACCAGATATTCTAAATATTTATAAAGGCTATTTAGAATGACTTCAATACTTTTCCTGTTTGTATTAATACATTTTATATAAGAAAAATAACTCTAAATAACTCCATAAATATTCTCATTTTCTAAAGACTCCAGTTAAGAATTTGCAACATTTCGTGTGAAATATTTAGTACATTTTTTAATTTCAAAAGGAACTTCATATAATATTAATGCTCTTA
>JAOXYA010137396.1:0-10169 GCA_028565675.1 Sorex palustris | reverse complement strand
CCGGATTCCTCTATTGTGAATAGTGCTACAATGGACATAGGAGTGCAGATGGTGGTTCTGCTGTTTTTTTTCTCTAGGCACCCAAGGGTTATTCCCAGAAGTGGTATTGCTGGATAATATGGGAGCTTAATTTCTAGTTGTTAGAGGAATGACCATATTGTTTTTTTCAAAAGACTTGACCAGTCAGCATTCCCACCAGCTGTGAAAGAGAGTCCCTTTCTCCCTACATCTGCAACAACACTGGTTGTTCTTATTCTTTTGGATGTGTGCCAGTCTCTGTGATTTGAGATTTCTCATTGTTGTTTTAATAAGTATACTCCTCTTAAGCTAAGTCCAAATTGCCCACCTCTCTTTCCCTTTCACCATTTTTTAAAACAGATTTTTAGACTGAAATCATGTATTGATAACAACAATAATTCACAGTGATCACAGGTGAGAAATATTTCAAGATAAACTCACTCCTGAAACTTTATGATAGTTTAAACAAGACTTGTTGTGTTTAATGGCCACTATATCCTGTATAGTTCTGTCATTAGAGGAAGTACAGAGTTTAAGATCTACTACGAGTATTCAGAGAAAAACTAGCAGGATTTGATTTTTGGGTTACTAAGTTAAGAACAGTAGAATAACTTGGGTTTTAACTTTTTTGTTTTGCCTAATATTGGGGTCACACCTGGAATTAAAATATGGGTTTGTTATTTTCAAACCAAGTCTGATGCCCAATGATGCCCAATGCTCTTTAGCTTCATTTAGGTTTTAAGGTTTTGAGGTGGGGGGATATTGATGTGCTATGGGCGCTTTAAGTGTAAGCTTTAAGGAAAAGATAGACTCAATTTGGAAAAGTTAAGAAGACTTCTGGGCCTAACAATATTTTCTCATAATTCATGATACCAGTGCCAAATTTGTACTAAATAAAAAAAAATATTTGGGTAGCTCATTTTATGTTACTTTAAGAAAATATGGATGCACACATATACACACATCATGAACTTATAAGAGTATCTGTATATTAAGAATAGAAACCTTTATTTTGTCTTTTGGTTTATCCATCTGGTAATGCTTGATGGCTATTCATTGCTTAACATTTATAAGTCACTACTGGATATGACCAGGGAACCAGGCAATGTATGTGCTCTGGCCCTTTAATCTATCTTTCTGGCTCAGAAATAAATTTTAAATATTGTAACAAATTTCCACAAAATTTTATATTTTACTTAAATTTTTTGACAATTTCCAATATAAATTATTTATATTCAAGAATAGTTTCTATTGATCGAATATATTTAATTCTATGTACTCAGTATTCACGTATGAATAAAAGTAGCAAATACTTAACAAATAGTGATATATAAACAAGAAATTTACTAAAGTTCATCAGATTGGCTCATCAAACTGTCAATAAATATAATTATATTTTCTCTGACATTTTATTGGGGACTATGCATTGAATTATGATTTAATGATTCATATTCTGCCTGATGTAAGGTTGAAATGCTGTCACTAGTCTGAGGAGTTTATGATTTTTGTCTATCGTTGAAGACATAGTGTAGTTTTTTCTAAATTTCTTTAAAATGAAAGCATTTATATCCTGGTATAATATTCTGAATGATTATAGTTCCAGAAAAATATCATTTAAGAAATAAGTTTATATGATTTTTGTGTCTGAAGACAAAAACAAACAATGCTTCCCATTTAATTGAATTTTCATAATATTTGAAAAAAAATGTATAATCACTTTCTATCTCTTTGCTGACCACTGATGCCTGGAATAACTTAATATATTGAGTTTTCTTTAAAACTTTATTTATGAGCTTCAATAATCACAGTTTTTGCATTAAATTGATAAAACTTACTCTAAATAATAAATGAGGCTTCTTACAATATCCTAACATTTATGTTTAGGAAATAGTAGCTTTGCTGTACAATCCCCTTTGGTATGCATTGAATTGAAATTGCCTACAGTTCTTATTTCCCAAACTAATTGAATAGTGATTCTTGGTCACAGCAATTTGGATTTTGTATAGGCATGTGAATTTATTTATATGAAGTTAAAATATTTTTTAATTTGTTTTGCCTTTGGCTTAATATAGTGAAATATGCCATATATTTAGAAAAATATACAACTCATATATATATATATAAAGTTAATGAATTGTAAATCCTTGCCACATCTACATTAATGCTATACAGTTCAAAGATAAAAATAACTTTTATTAATTTCAAATATAAAGAAAATTATTATTATTATTATTATTATTATTATTATATCTTTTACGTCTTTCCCTATACAATGATTGTCCTAAAGAGCAGTGATGAGCTTAATTCTTAATACCGGATATTAGTGTTAGGTGAGTGGGTTTGGATAATTGAACTCCAAGTTCAGAGACAGAACCTTATTATTTCCTGAAAAACCTAAGATAGCTTGGGGCTTAACTGTGCATTGGCTATAAACAGCAAAAAGATTCTGTGTCATGTGCACAGCCTGTGGTTTGTAAGAGTTGTTCTGGGCACCTTGGAAACAGTCCTTTGCAGAAGAAACTCATATCTTCTCTCATACATTTGTCAAACTTAGTCTGCAATCAGGTATGTTGGATGCTTTTGGAAAACCCCAGGACAAAGTGGCCAGGGTCTATACTGACCAAAAAAGTATGGCTGTCCTCACTGAACAGCAGAACAAGGAGCATGTAACTGAGGCTCTGTGTGAGCACAAATTTAAGATCTCTGTCAGATGTGAACCCTTACTACGTTTCATGCATCATGCACTTGTGTTTGAAGACATGGAGTCTGAAAAGCACCGTATCCCAAGTTGGTTTCTGTTTTGTTTTGTATAAGTCAAAAGCAGTTTTGTAGCAACTGACCCGATTACAAAATATGGTAGATACCTTAGTTCATCCATTTAATCAGCCGGTTGATAGGGTCTTCTCTGTTGCCAGCATCTTCGCCTTCTGCAAAACGGGTGGTATTTTTCTTCATCCCACCCAGGGAGAGCATCATTTGAAGGACAAGAGGAAGTCATTTGCCTTCTTGAAGCATGTTTCAACAATGCAGATATCATGAATCACATCTTCCACGCAGACGATGCAGTACTTACCATCACCCCACCTGGCCCCTCCTGCCCTTTTCCCAGATGTCACGCTGACATCAGTCCTCTGGATTTTCCGTACAGAGGACAGTGCTAGTGCTGGAGGCAAAAAGGGTGATGGAGACTTGGTCCTGCCCTCCTGAGGGCTCAGCCTGGAGGTCAAAGGTCTCTGCATTTGGGAAGGAGGGGAGGGGAACCAGAGAGCAGGCTCAAGAGGAAGAAGCGGAGGAGCGGTTTCTATTTCTTCTCTTCTGTACCCTCCATGGTTCCAGTTGGAAAAGAGTTATCTCAAGTGTTTTGGGGTCAAACATATCTCTAAACCATAGGCAGCTGAGTGAATGGTGGACGTTATACACCTGAGTCCTTGCTTGCCCTTTTGTCTTCATCAACCCATCCAATTTTACCACATTAATCTGCTTCTTAATGAAAAAAATTAAAAACTTGCACAATTAGGGGATATGACTCAATACAAGACCATGGGTCTTTTAATGATGAAGTCTGTAGTTTATTCCCTAGCACAACTTGCAACTCCAAATGCCCTTTCCTGGCACCATCATCTACGCCTGAGTGTTATTATGTTGGATAGTTTTTCCTTGGCAGTAGTAAGCCATGACTTTTGATCACTTTTTGTAATATCACATAACCAGCAAATAAGTCACCAAAAAACTTCATGATACAAGTATCCTATCACCAGCAGATATCCATGCTGTCTGGGAAAGTGTGACCACCCGGTCCTATAGAAATTGTTTCTAAGTACTGTAAACAACTCCCTCCACCCCCATCCCACTCCATTCTACTAGTTTACCTCTTTAGTCTATGTGTTGGCTCCCATGTACAGAATTTCATCTGCAGTCCTTCAAAATATCCTAGGAACCCAGAAGGGATCTTATAGCCCTAGGATCAAAAACCCTGATGAAGATTACAGTCCTCTGTCACGACCATCTGAGGTCACAAACCTGTGTCAGCATGGTTTCTTCATTCTATATTTGGAGCAGGGATGGTCAAGAGGGAGATCTTTCAAGAAGTTATCACCTAGCTCCCCACCTGTGATAGTCAGCAAAATGGACTGAGGGTTCATAATCAAGAGAAAATGTATGGGATGGTACCAGGGTCCTGTGGTGTTAATACCCAGGCCACAATATTGGTATTCAGGCTCTCAGGACTGTCCTATTAATGCTATGAGTACCATATGATGTTGGGTACAATGAACCGAGCTCTGGTGCATGATAGGCACACACCACCCTCCTATTATTTTATGACTATTTCAGTTCTTCTATTGTTTATGCTTATATGTGCAAAGTCAATCAGCTATTGTCACTTCACTAAGCATAGCACACACACCCCCAACTGCCATTCCCCACCTCTGGCATTTTAAAAAAAACACCTTGGCTGCTCCATTACACAGAATACTTGATGCATTTTTAAAAAATAATTATTACTCAAAAGTATGAATCACCTTGGGGCTGGAGTGATAGCACAACAGGTAGGGAGTTTGCCTTGCATGCGGCAGACCTGGGTTCAAACCACAGCATCCCATATGGTTCCCCGAGCACCACCAGGAGTATTTTCTGAGTGCAGAGCCAGGAGTAACCCCTGTGTATTGCCAGGTGTGACCCAAAAAGCAAAAAAAAAAGAAAGATTGAAAGTAAAATGATGGGAAATAACAAGCAAAAGCAATAACCAGTCAGAGAAAACTTTACCTACATAAGTGGCGAACAGCGAAGTTTAAGGCATTAAATATTGTTAGTGGTAAAAGACGTATATTAAAATGTATGTTCTTGAAGCTGGAGAGAGAGCACAGTGGATAGGGCACATGCCTTGCATATAGCCCAACCCAGGTTCCATCCCCCAGCTCCATATGGTACCCCTAGCACTCAGGGAGTGATCTGTGAGTGTGGAGCCTGAGCGTTAGCCCTGAGCACAGCCAAAAGTGCCCAAGCCCCTCCCCATTCCCTCAGGGGGGAAAAATGCCCATTAGAACAAATAGTTAAAAGTAGAATCCAAATAATTCACATCTTATATGCATTTAATAACAGATTCAAACTGTAAAAGGCAAAAATGAACAAAATTACCAAAAAAAATGTGTGAAATCCTCATCCTCTGCCACTAAACAAACCTATTGCCCTACATAGTTTGAATTCTGCTCCCTCAAGTGGTGAGTAATATACGTCTGAAGCAAACTAAGAATATATCCAGTGACTGAACATTTACTGGGCTACAAAGTAGGTCTTACTCTCAAAGAATGATTATCACACAAATTCAGTACACATAGCACAAAACTAAATATTCTCATGTTTGTAGATAAGTAAACTTTCTAAATAATCTCGGGAAAAAATGTAGTCAGAAGATAGACAAAAAAATTAATAAATTAATCATCTAACTCAGAAAAATAACAAGATTAAACCCAAGGAGGGGCTGAAAAGACTACGTACAGTGGGTAAGGTGCTTACCTTACACCCAGCGTAGGTTTGATCTTCGGCATCCCATAGCGTCCCCTATGCCCTGTCAGGAGTGATCCCTGAGCACAGAGACAGGGGTAAGCTTTTTTGGCTGTGGCCCCCAAACGAAACAGTTTTATAGGTGACTTCCGAAATATCATAATCAACAAAATATTCCAATTTTATCAAACTGCTCAAATTCCAGAAAAAAATTTCTTCATGTATTAGGACCAGCGTATCTAAACTCAAGAATAATAATAGAAGAAAAATTTAAAAGATCAATATGTATTATATTTTTGGATGTAAATAGTCTTTTTTGAAAAATTTGAATCCTGTAAAGTGTTCATTTAGAAAATCATGATTTGGGCCTGAAAAGATAGTACAGTGGGTAGGATGTTTCCCTTGCACAGGACTAACCCAGGTTCAACCACCCTCACTGCATGTGGTCTGTCCAGCAGCACGGGAGTGACCCAAAGCGACCTCCCAATCTGCTTGTGATTAAACCACATCTTAACAGTCATACTGAGAAGTACTACCAGACATTTACAGAATAATTAGACTTCACAAATTCTCAGAAAGTAGAGGACACCTTTTAACTCATTTAATGATTGTAGCACAAGAATACAAAATTGGAGCTGGAAAGATCGTACAGGGGTTAGTTGCTTTCCTTGCACACAGCAGACCCAGGTTCTGGTTCCCGCACAACATACATTGACCAGGTGTGGTCCCTAAGTGCTGAGCCAGGAGTAACCCCTGAGCACCGCCAGTGTGTGGCAGAAAAAAAAAAAAAGAACGAGGGCCCAGGAATATAGTACAGAGAGGTTGGGACACATACATCCAACCCAGGTTTGAACTCTGGAACTACATTTGAGCCCTGAGTATTGTTGGGTGTCACCCTGGTGGACGTTGACCCTTCTGGCCCTGTGCACTGCTGGGAAGGCCCTGGTGAACTCTGGCTCTTTAGGGCCAAGCAGCTGCATCCTTGAGCTCTCACACTGAACCATCATCATGTGAGAATCTCCACAAATGGCCCTTGGTCTCCCTGAGTTATGCTTGGGAGGACCTTCCCCAAAATAATAGAAAATTTAGAACAAAGTATTTCTTACACACAATTCTCTAACAACGTGCAAATTGGAATTTAGCTCAGGGATAGAGGATTGACTGAACCTCCAAAAACCTTGCATTAAAGGGGACAAGGAATGACTCCATGACTTAAGTTGCCTACCTTATGAGTATGAGATCGGAAGTTTGATCCTCAGCGTCCCCCAGTTGCTCTTGAGTGCAGTTCCAGCAGCTTTGTGGCTGGGGAGCCCAGTACGTCGTCATTGTGTGCAGTCTTTGACACACTGCAGCTAAAGATGTGGGAGCTCCGTGGCCAGGAGTGTCACCCCCAACAGCATGTGTGCGAGCAACACCCTAGAGAGCTCCATGGCTGAATGAGCACCACAACCTGATGTGTAATCCCGGTAAGCACCATAACCAAGAGTGTGAACACCATAACCAGGCATGGGGCAACCCCCAATCAAAACAGCCAAACGGTAGTGAAAAGGGGGGGAAATGTCTAATGTTATATATGTATGTGACTACTTATAAATAGTATCAATAAAAGCAGAAAGCCTTGATAAAATGTAGCATATATTTGTGATAAAACTAGGAATAAAGGGGTACTTCCTCAAACTGTTACAGTATTTGTGAAAAACCTAATTAAAATTAAAAGCTGAATACATTTCTGATAATTTCTGCCACATATGTACACAACCAAACTTTAAAAATAAATTTGCATAGATTTGCGTAACTATTTCACTAAGGAAGTTATACAGGTAATTAGTAATCATATGAAAAGATACTCAGTCAGCTAGTGATAGTACAGCAGGCCAACCAGGTTTAATCGCCTGCATCCTGTATGATCCCCTGAGCACCACCCAAGCAATTCCTGCATGCAGAGCCAGGGAGAACGCCTGAGCATCACTGATGTGTCTCCAACTGCCCTTTTCCCTGACCTCAAAAAGGAAAATAAAAAATGTTCACCATTAGAGAAATGTAAGTGAAAACCACAATGAGGTACCCTTTTACACCCACTATGTTCCTTAGTGGAAAAATATAACAAGTATTGGCAAAAAGTGAGAATTTGGAAACTCATATGTTTCTGGTAAGAATACAAAATAGGAGGCTGGAGAAATAGTTCAGCAGGCAGGGTGTTTGCCTTGCACACAGTCGACATGGATTTGATCAGCACCTCATGGTCTCCTAAGCCCCACTAGAGCAGAGCCAGGAGTAAGCCCCAAGCACAATGCCAGTCGTGGCCCCAAAACAACACAAAATTAGAAAACGGACCTTGAAATAGCTTGTAGTGCGTGCTTTGCACGCAAGAAGCCTGGATTCAGTCCCCAGCACCATATGATGATTCCCCCAGGTACCCTCTGACATCATGCCAGTATTAGTCCCATGTGGGCCCCAAATCAAGTAAAAAAGGAAAAATGTAAAACAGTACATTTTAGAAAATAGTGAGTTTCTTAAACATCTGAATTACCACATGCCCTAGCAATTCCACTGTTAGATAGCTAAGAAAAATGAATACTTGTCCACAGAAAGACTTAAAATATGCATGCTTGCAGTAACAATTTTTTTAACAGAATCAATTCAAATATCACCTGGTAAGTGAATAAGATGTGGTATATGATTATGACAAGGAATACACTTCTATGTGCTACGAGGATGAAAGAATAAAATTCAGGGGCTGGAGCGATAGTACAGCAGATAGGGCATTTGCCTTGCACACAGCTGACCCAGTTTGATTCCCAGCATCCCATATGGTCCCCCGAGTACTGCCAGGAGTAATTCCTGAGTGCAGAGCCAGAAGGAACCCCTAGCATCACTGGGTGTGACCCAAAAAGAAAAAAAGAACAAAATTCAGAACATATGCTGTGATAAAAACTTCATTGAATGACCACTTGCTATATGATTCTATGTATATGAAGTGTTCAGAATAGGCAGATTTGTGGAAACTGAAACTCCCAGTCTCCATAGATCTATTTTAAGATATAATGGGAACAAGGAGGGACTACCAATGGATAGGAGGAATTTTTAGACTGATGGAAATATCCTAAAATTGAGTTGAGCTGTTAATTGTACAGCTCTGTAAATTTACAAAAAATTACCTGATTGTATAATCAAAATGAGTAAATTTATGACAGATACTTCATACCTCATAACAGCTATGAGAAAACAGTTAACTGGGTGGGCCTTACATTAAAAGCCGGTGGTAGAGTATCTGCCTGCCATTGTCCCCCCAAGTTAAGTACAGCTCTGGTCGCCCCCATTTCACTACCACTGTATGACCCTTTGCACCACAAAGTGTAAGATTTCCAGTGCACTGCAGCCAGGTGTGTGCTAGCCCTGCATTTAAAATGTTAAAGTGGGGACTGGAGCGATAGCACAGTGGGTAGGGCTTTTGCCTTGCACACGGCTGACCCGGGTTCAATTCCCAACATCCCATATGTCCCCCAAGCACCACCACTAATTATTGAGTGCAGAGCCAAGAGTTAGCCCTTGTGCATCACCAGGTGTCACCCAAAAAGCAAAATTTAAAAGTAAAACGTTAAAGTGTGTACCCCTACTCATACAATATCACCAAGCGTGCAAACCCCAGCAAAGAACTGCAGCCAGATAGGCAAGCACTGTCACTAAATGCACAAGCCTGTTTGTAGCAGCAACTTCTAAAGGGAGGGTTGGAGAGATCCCTTAACTAGCTGTGCACTTCCTTTGCAATCCAGAAGCTTGGGTTTGATTTCCAGAAAACCATGCCTCCACCCCCTGAGCACTGGGAGTGATGCTGAGCCCAGTGCCAGGCTGTGGGTTCCCAAGAACCAAAACCAAAAAGAGGTGGTGGGGGTAGGGGAGGGAATCAAGTGTTTTCAACAGTAATAGGATGTATGCTCTAAAATTTCAGCACAATTCTTGGTGGTGTCACTTTAACATTTTTAATTAACTGTTTGGGAGGTCTTTCTGTGCTTGGGGTTGCTCCCAGCTCTGTGCTCGGGAGTCACTCCTACTGGTGCTCAGGGGACGGTGGTGCTGGGCAGCTAGCCCAGGCATTCCATATGCAAAGGAGATTCACTGTCTCTGCAGTCCCCAACTTCATACAGCCAGGAAAGAGAAGCTGCCTATTACTGTTGTTCACCAATTGTTTTGGAGTGAAGGCAGAGTCCTAGTTAATAGAGTAGAAAAAGGATTCAAGAGTTGGAAAGAGAAAAAGTGAAACCACGTCATTCATAGATGATACATGATTGTGAATTTTCAGTGATTGACAGACTTTCTATAAAGGACCAAGTAATAACTTAGGCTTTGTGTACTCTGGCCCCTGGTCAGCCACAGAGAATAAGTGAATGGATATTGCTGTGTTTGAACACACATTTTCAGTAAAAACAGGCAGTGGGGGGCCAGAGCGATAGTAGCCGCTTGCGAAGGCGCTTGGCGCTGGGCTGCTGGACCCAGCGCCCCCTGGCGCGCGGGTGATTGGCAAGGGACCCGTGGGCGCTTTGTCCCAGACTCGCCCTCAGCCCTCCTGTGTACCCAGAAATCGAAGGGCCTCGGTTGGGTCGCCCCTCGGAAAGCGGGCTGAGCCCGTACCCCCCACCTGGGCCGCGCCC
>JAOXYA010137382.1:0-10169 GCA_028565675.1 Sorex palustris | reverse complement strand
CTTTCTTTGTATATGTGTTGGTTTGCTTTCTTTGTTACCATGAAATGGTTAAGAGCTTAAGTTTGCAAGTCAAATTCCTGGAGGTGATCAAGCCCTTCTGTGTCATCCTGCCGGAAATCCAGAAGCCCGAGAGGAAGGTGAGCGGACCCCGGGCGTGGGGGGACCCCGGGACAATGGGGCCGGAGCCGACCCCCCCAGCGATCCCCGCGACCCCCGCCCGCCCCGCGGCGCACGGCCGGGAGTCGGGGGCGTCGCTCTCGGGCTCCGGGGGGCCCCGGTCGGGGACGGGGAGGTGCGCACGGAGCACCGAGGCGCCCCCCAACCCCGGGGTCCTGCGAACATGCGACAGCGCGGGAGCCCCCCCCTCCTCCGCCCCGGGGTCCTGCACACACTGCGGCCGAGGCCTTGGGGTGGTCCACCGGCTGCGCTTTGTGCCTGGACATCCGACCATCCCCAGGGGCACTTGGGGCTCTCGGAGTCTTGAGATCTTAGGCTGGGACTGGAGGGAGAGTGGGGATTTTTTTTTGTCGTCGTTGGGGATTTTTTTTTTCGGGGGGGGGGGATTGGGGGGTTGGTTTTGATAATTGTTGGGCCTTGCCTGGCAGTGCTCAGGGGTTACTCCTGGCTCGGGATTGAGGAATCAGCCCCTGGCAATGCTTGGGGTGGGGTGGGGGGGCACGCGGGATGCCAGGGATTGAACCTGGGGTGGCACTGTGGCCTTTTTCTCTCCAGGTCCAGGAGAGTCATCCACCCCACCGGGGTCACAGGTGCCCGTAGTGGTGTGCAAGGTCCAACCTAGGCTTGGGGGGGGGTGGACCCCAGAGATGGTGGCTGGTTGTCATTTAGCAGGGAGAAGTGACTTCTGGGGAGCAAAGGAGTTGGAGGCTTGTACTGGCCGGGTGGGAGGGGCTCATGTCACTCAGATTTGATTGAGCGGAGTAGTCGGGCACTGGGCACATGAGGAGATAGGTCTGGGGGTGCTGGGCACATGAGTGGCTTAAAGGCTGCTCCCACACTCCGGACCCTGCTGTAAAATGGGGTCAAGAGGCAAAGCCGGGTTCAGGGGGGGTGGTGAAAGAGAGAGGAGGTACGGCTGGGATACAGAGCTTTGGAGATTTTTCTCTTGAACCTGGTTCCACCCACGGGAGATGGGGCTGTTTACCAAATGAGGGGTGTTGTAAGAATCGTGAACTCTTACGGGCTGGGCAATAGTACAGCCGCGAGGGCCTGGCCTTGCACGCAGCCAACCCAGAGTAATTATAGGAGTAATCCCCGAGTGTCACGGGTGTTGCTACCTTCCCCACCTCAGCCCCCAACTCCCACCCCCCACCCCCCAAAAAAAATTGTGAACTCTTTCCTATATAGAAGCAACTCAAAGCAAGTTTGTTGGGCTTGTGGTCTGCTGAGGCGCTGCCTTCGCTGTGAGGTCAGGGAGAGGCACGTTCTCAAGAGGGAGAGTTACATGAATTAGGGACCAGAGAGAGGACGGTGGGCATTTGGCATTTGGCTTGGATGTGGCCGGTCTGGGTTCAGTCCCGCCACCACATAAGGTCTCCCAAGCCCCACCAGGTGTCAGTGCTGAACACCACTGTGTGTGGCCCTCAGGTCTCCTCTCTCCCCAATTCAACCGCCACCAAAAATTAAAGAGGTGTGAATTCAGTTGCACCATCGGCTCTTTGGTTGCTGAGAAGAGAAGGCGTAATTTGGGCCATACTCAGCAGTCCTGGAGACCACTCCTGGCTCAGTGCTCATCTCAAGACCATAGGCAGTGCCGGGGATTGAAGTGGGGTCGGACTGTCTCTTGGGTCCTGTGTCACCATCTGGGCACGGAAGGCCTCATCTACTTCCCCTCAGATCACAAAGTTTTCAGTTTCATGTGTTTTTATTGTTCTAGTGCTCAGAGGCAGCACAGTTCCGGGAGTCAGACCCGGGCTGCACACCCACAAGGCTCATGTTCTGCCTCTAGGGCCACGTGTCTCGCCCAAAAAGTCGTTTTTTGCTCGTTTGAGGGTCACATCTGGTGATGGCTCGAGGGACCATATGGTCAGTAGGGTGCAAGGTAAGCACCCTACCTGTTGTACTATCCAGCCTCCCCAAAAGGGCTCTTTTTTTTTTTACCTTTTACTTTGAAGTTTTTTCGGTTATAATTGGAAATCAAAATTTATTATAAATTAACATTATAAATTAAAATGTGTACATTATTTTGTCCACATAATGTATATTGCAAAACCAAATGATGTATGAATCACAATTATATTTTCTGTTCTTGTGCTGTCTTCTCTAATTAGAATTTGTTTTGAATATGTAAGATCAGGCATCAGTCCATCTTAAACATCTCTGGAGGGGCTGGAGCAATAGCACGGCAGGTAGGGCATTAGCCTTGCACATGGCCAACCCAGGTTCAATTCACAGCATCCCATATGGTCCCCTGAGCACTGCCAGGAGTGATTCCTGAGTGAAGAGCCAGGAGTAACCCCTGTGCACCGCCAGGTGTGACCCAAAAATCTTTGGAGACATATTGTCAGGTTTTCTCTGGTAATCTGTAAGAGTACAGTTTTGTGTGTCAGAGCAGTAGTAGGGCACTTGCCTTGCATACAGCTGACCTCAGCTCAATCCCTGGCATCCCATATGGTCCCCCGAGCCTACCAAAGGGATCAGCGCAGGAATAAACTCTGAGCACCGTCAGGTGTGAGCCCCCCTCCCCACACTCACACACATACACACACACCACAATGTTTTTCATTTAGTACTGTCCATCACAAGGTCATTCCATGTTGAAGCCCTCAGTCCTAATGGCCATTATCGGATTGGTTGAGCCATCGAAAGCCATTGTGACATTCTAGGTAGAGGGACTGGTGAAGCCCCAGCTTTAGCCGAAGACCCCAAGAGGGGGGTCTGGGAGAGAGTACAGCAGGTCCGAGTACTTGCCCCCGGCATGCAGCTGATTTGGGTTTGATCTCATCCCATATGGTTCCACCCCTACCCCCCGAGCACTGCCAGGAGTCACTCCTGAGTGCAGAGCCAGGAGTAATCCCTGAGCATCTTCGGGTGTGACCCCCAAGCACAAACAAAGACCCTGGACAATCTCCGTCTGCTGCTTAGGACCGAGGAAGGGAATGGGGCTGTTTTGATCCTGGGTTATCGTCTACGCAGCGAACCCAAGTAGCATCACGCATCGCACTTGATGCAGGAACCTTTGGGCCGTTAGCGAGACATAATTAAACTCTCCCTCTATCGCTCATTAGTACCTCGCTGCTCTTAATTCCTCAGAAATACACCGTGGAATCCCAGATGAGTTCGCTTCAGAATAACAAGGGCTTGGCAGAGGCCTCTCGGAGGAACCTGGAACATTCCTGTGCTTGCCTTGGGCTGACGTTTTTGTCTGTCTGGGTTGGGAGCCATGTCACAGGGTGCTGGAAGCCAGGGGAAGCTCTTCCCTGAGTGCTGGGGAGCCAGGCGGGGTCGGGGGTGGGACCCAGGGCATTATACCGAGGCGTGTGGCCTGCCCATAAGAACATGCTTATTTAGGAGGGTGGGCTTGGGTCGCCCCCGGTGGTACGCGGGGCTTCCTCCTGGCTCTGTGCTCGGGACCACATGGGGTGCCCGGGAATGAACTCGGGTCAGCTGCACAGAAGGCAAGTTCTGGCAGCAGACTTTGATCTGGGGTGTGATCCTGCACCCCTGAGAATTCACACAGAAGCCATGAGCTCAGGGACTTATCACTGCTCCAAGACTTTGGGTTTTGGTGGTAAAATACAAAGGATTCTGTTGGGGCCCATGGTTAAATGAGACGGGGGCATGTGGATGGGGCTGTGTAGAAGGTGCGGGCCCAGGTTTGGTGCGGGGGGTTCCAGGTGTGCTTCTCCAGGTGGCCGGGGTGGGGGGGCCTCCCCCAGGTCTGTTTCTGTACATTCATTTGCAGCCTGAATCTACTCTGTTCCCTTCCAGATCCAGTTTAAGGAGAAAGTGCTATGGACCGCCATCACCCTCTTCATCTTCTTAGTGTGCTGCCAGGTAAGCCCTGCCTTGGCCCCATGGGGGTGGGGTGGGGTGGGGTGGGGGGCTGCAGGCCAGGGCCCACACCCTCCTCTCCCGTCTCCAGATCCCGCTTTTCGGCATCATGTCTTCCGACTCGGCCGACCCCTTCTACTGGATCCGTGTCATTCTCGCCTCCAACAGAGGTAAGACCGGCGCTCGCAGCCCCGTCTCTGTCTGTCCCGGGCTTGATGCAGCCTTTGGAGATGGAGAGGAGAGAGTGCTGTGCATAGTTCAACACCCAGGCCTCAGTCCTATTTAGAATGCCTTTTGAATGAATTATTGAGCCCACAGAAGCGAGGTAAACACTGCAGGGAATATTAAAATGTGGGCACGCCGGAATGTTTTTACACAACTGAAAGGATGGCGTTTCCACAGGAACTTTCTCTTTTGATAATATTCATCAGGACTGCATTTATTTTCGAGCTGCCTCTCTTTCCTATCTGCAGGTTTTGTGTGTGTGTGTGTGTGTGTCAGTGTCAGTGTGACTGTCTCTTCCATGCAGTTACCGGGGAGCTGACAGAGGGCAAGCGGCAGGATAGATGTTCGACCTCCCCGGTAACTGCATGGAAGAAACGAAGTCACACTGCTGCTCCTTATTAGAGAGCAGCTCAAACTAGCTTCCAAATCCGTTGGCGGGACCAACTGTGCTAGCATAAACTCACTTGCGTGTACTAGAGGTAGCGGATCACTCGAAGCTCAGCCAGGTTGTTCAGGCCTGCTCTCCAGACTCGGGAAATGATTTGAATGGTCTCCCTTTGTATTGACTGACAGAGAGACACGTCTTCTCTCTGTGAGCCTGGGAAGAATCTGTTGGCAGTGACTTCTACTGTTGAGCTCTGTTGCCACGCCTTGAGCGTTCCCAAACAGAATGAGATGTTACCTGCAGAGTTAACGGAATTACTTTCCGGTCATTCCTACTTGGGTGTCCTCTGAATACTGCTAGCAGACTGAAGTCATGGGACCCACGTCCGGGGCGCATGGACGCTTCCCTCCTTGTGCTTCTCTCATGATGTTCTGCTTCTCCAATCTCACGCTGGCCGTGTCCCCCTTCCCGTCGTCTCCAGGCACGCTGATGGAGCTGGGCATCTCGCCCATCGTCACGTCTGGCCTCATCATGCAGCTCTTGGCCGGTGCTAAAATCATTGAAGTCGGTGACACCCCCAAGGACAGAGCCCTGTTCAACGGAGCCCAGAAGTGTAAGTGAGGTTTTGTTTTAATGGTGGCGGGGGGGCGCACCCAGTGCTGCTCAGGACTTATCCCTGGCTCTGCATGCAGGGATCACTCCTGCGGGCACAGTGCCGGGGAATCGGCCCATTGCGTGTGAGGCAAGCGCCTCACCTGCTCCAATCGCTCTTGCCCAGAGAGTTTTAGTATGGCCTGGACGGGGCGTAGCTGAGAGTCGGGTTGAGCGGCAGTGCCTAGGACTCCATGGTTTCATTCTGTCTGGGAGCGGAGCATCCCCCAGGGCTGTGAGCCCCACAAGCGCTCCATAGCCCGGCATATCTGGGAGAGTCCCAGATGGAGGGCCTTTGGGCTGAACTACGGGGACCGGAAGTGTGTCCAAAGCCACAAGCTACAGGGATGCCTGCCCCCAGCCTTAGTTTCCCCCCACTGAGACAGGGTCTGCTGTGTGGACCTCATGAGAGCCCCAGCGTAGTCAGGTGGCAAGTTTCTTTCTTCTGAGCGTTTGGAAGGACTCAGAAGGATTCGTGGGGAACATCTTGGGACCAAGTTAGCCTGTTGCTCTTCATCTGAGAGAGTTAGACTGTTGCCCCTACGTACCTCGGCAGTCCTGGCGTCACTGGGAACGGGGACCCTCAAGCCAGGCCGGCTCAGTCCACGCCTCCCTCTTGACTCTGGACTGGAATTGCTGATTAAGAAACGGAATCTGATTTCTTTCCCAGCCGTGTTTTATTTCCGTGCCAGCTTGACTGATCTTATGTCATTAAGTGGGAAACGCTGGTCGTTTCAGATGACTGGTAAAATCCTGATTTTAATGTACAAGTGAAAGAACATAAGCAAATCAGCTGGAGTTGGAGAGAATTCATGTGTTGCTCTTTAGAACCACACAGAGCCCTGAGCCCTGAGCCCTGCCAGGTGTGAAGGAAGGCAAAGCAGCTGGTCTCTCTTTGGTTTTGACAGGGTTTTACAGTTGGGTGTCTTAGACCACCCCCAGCAGGGCTGAGGGCTTTCTCCAGGCTCTGTGCCCAGGGCTCACTTCTGGCAGGGCTCTGGGCACCGTCGAGGGCTGGGGAGGCCAAACCCAGGGCTGCTGTGTGCAAGGCCAGCACCTTCCCCCGCACTATTGCTGCAGCCTAAGTCTGGAGAGCGTTTGTAAGTGTCCTCCTGCCTGAAGGAGTCAGTGTTCCTAAATACTTCTGAGCATTCTGGTAGAGGGGCCAGAGAGACATCACATCAGCCACCTGCCTTGCACCATCTGGCCCAGTTCAGACCCTCAGCACCCCCTTGTGGCCCCCTGAACGCAAGTGGGTGTGAGACTTGTGTGCCCCTCCCCCCCCCCAAAAAATAGGTAAAATACAAATTCTTTGGGCACATTAGGTAAGTTTTCTTTTCCACGGCTGCCTCGCCCGCAGAGCGCAGGGAAGCCCGTGGTTATAGATACACATCATCTACATTGTGGGCCCCTAAACATGGGACTGGTTCCCTGTGTCTGAGAGCCCAGGAGCAGGACCCAGGGACCAAGATGGTTCACATGGAAGAATGCTGCTGCTTGCCACAAGAGCTTCGTGGCACAGGCAGTAGACTGGACACCAAATGGTGGTATTTGAGCTTGTCACTTAAGAAGCACATTCTGTACAAATTTTAGTTGACCGTGGAGTCGGGTACAGGGTAGTTTGCTTGACTGCAGAGGTCGGGGTACTGTGTTTGGACTCGGCCCCGGGAAGCGAGTGTGGAGGTGGCCCAAACCTGTTGTTACATGAGGACCTGGCCATGATCCAAGTGTCGGTGCTGCAGGGTGGTTTCATGAGCCGTCCACGTGCCCCCGGGTGTGGCCTTCAGGAGCGTGTACCCCTTCTTTGGGAAGGGGCCTTGTTTGGGGAGCCACACCCGTTGAGTTCATGAGAACCAGATTTGTCCTGTGTCTTCAAGGAAGCAAGTGCTTCCTTGCCCATCGCGAGAAGGAACGTGAACTTAGGCGACAGGGAAACTGAGGCGTGCATGGGTTAAAGGGCGTCCGCCAGCGTGTTCTTGGCAGTATCTCTGGGTATTGTGGCCAGAGCGCAGGGAAACAGGGCCCGGAGTCGTCCTCTCCCTCGCTCCCAGCCAGCGCAGGGCAGCGCTCACTGGCTTCCTCTCCACTCCAGTGTTTGGCATGATCATCACCATCGGCCAGTCCATCGTCTACGTCATGACCGGGATGTACGGGGACCCCTCGGAGATGGGGGCTGGGATCTGCCTGCTGATCACCATCCAGGTAACGGCTGGGGACACAGCCAGCCCTGTTGAAGAGCATGGGCACGTGTGTGTGCGCGCACACGCAAACGCACACACACGCACACTGATCACCATCCAGGGGACACCAGCCAGCCCTGCCAAGAAGCATGGGCATATATGCGCGCATGCGCGCGCGCACACACACACACAGATTACCACCCAAGTAATGGCCGGGATACCAGCCAGCCCTGCCAAGGAGCAGGGACAGGCGCGCACACACACAGCTTTCTCTTACACGTCACCATCCAGGTAACTCTAAGGGACCCCGTTCCCCCCCTCCCAAGGAGCACACCAAGTGTGTATGCACACACACGTATGCAATGCACCACCACACACCTGAAGAGGCATAAAAGAGACTTGGAGAGGCCAGAGTCCCGCACTTGCCCTGCTGAGGCCCAGAGGAAGGGACTGTCCCTGCTGGTGGCCAACGTGTGGGTGTCCATCTCTGCAGCTCTTTGTGGCCGGGTTGATTGTCCTGCTCTTGGATGAACTTCTGCAAAAAGGTTATGGCCTGGGCTCCGGCATCTCCCTCTTCATTGCCACGAATATTTGTGAGACCATCGTGTGGAAAGCGTTTAGCCCCACCACCGTCAACACCGGCCGAGGTAAGGGCCCGGCCAGCTCTGGGGCCAGCACCCATAGGTGGGCAGGCGGGCAGGCACAGAGCAGAAGCCATGCCCCTCGTTCCACGGAGAGTCGCTCCGTTGGGGAACATCTGCCCCGCGCTGTCTCTCTGGCCCGGGAAGTCACCTTTCCAGCACCAAGTGTGTTGGTCCCTCTGCAGAGGTCGTGCGCTCTTGGTTTATTCTGTGAACTGAATGCTGAGGCCCTGGCCTCGAGAGACGCTGTGGCCTCATTCGTGAGGCTGAGAATAGGGCCCCGGGCAGAGGGAGGCTGCGTGTGCTGGCAGTTGGAGCCAGGGAAGAGTGGGTCAGAGCAGACCCTGGACGCGTCACTGGGCAGGGGTTAAACCCCACGCATGGTACCTAGCAGGGAGGCGGCTGACGGGCCAGCCCTGCAGGGAAGGGGACGGGAGGGAGGAGGAGGTGGTGGTCAGGGTGAGTCCCTGTCTCTGGCTAGAGGATTCCCTAAGCTGCACAGAGGTGACCCAGAAGGGCCAGCAGCCACCAGCCCAGGGCCACACTGCATTCAGGAGCCAGCCCCCTCCCAGGGTCAGAGGGCAGCTCGCTTTCCTCCCGCTGCTGCCTCACGCCTTCACCCGGGCCCATCCTTCCTGCCGGACAGGAATGGAGTTTGAAGGCGCCATCATCGCCCTGTTCCACCTCCTGGCAACACGCACCGACAAGGTCCGGGCCCTGCGCGAGGCCTTCTACCGCCAGAACCTGCCCAACCTCATGAACCTCATCGCCACCATCTTCGTCTTCGCCGTGGTCATCTATTTCCAGGTGCGTCGCGTGCGGTTCCTGCCCAGGGTCCCAAAGTCCCAGTGCGCACTGGGGTCCGTGGGGGCGGGGGGGTCTGGCGCGGTGAGATGGCAAATGCATGTTTCAGGGGCGCCTTCCCTGGGGGTCTGCTCCGGCGGTCAAGGCAGAGCGAACTTCCCTGTGCGTCCTCTGGGCTGACCCTGGGAGGCTTCAAGTTGTGCTTTGAAAGTCCTTTGTTCAAGAGAAGAGAAAATACGCTGTGCGGCCTCTTCTGTGTCATGACCAAAGTCTGGTACCTTTTGTTGGTTTGGGGTTGGGGGCCACACCCAGTGGTGTTCAGGGATCATTCCCTGCTCTGTGCTCAGAGGGTCACCCTTGGTAGGGCTTGGGGACCCCGGGGGGTACTGGGGGTCGGACCAGGGGGTTGACAGGTGCCTTGCCCACTGTACTGTCGATCTGGCCCCAAGGCCCTTCCGGATCGCTCACACAGGCTCCCTGATCTGGTGTCTGCCTTTGTGTGGTTGGTCTGGCAACGGCATTGATGCACATCAGCCCCCGTCGGGAGAAGGTGCAAGGGGAGCCGCTGAAAGTCCCCAGGGATTCTCTGTGTCCAGCGTTCCCAGCGTGTGCGGCTCTGCTCCTGCGGCCAGACAGTGGGCACGGGTGGCTCTTATGGAGCCAACCAGGGTCAGAACTGAGATGTTCAGAATTTTCTTTGAATCCTCTGTGTTCTGAGCCCTGTTCAAGACCCCAGGAACTGGCCCAAGCAGTAGACAGGAGGCCTGTTCTTGAAGGTTTCAGTGGGAGAGGGGAGCATTCGAGGAAATATTTCTGTTTCTGATGGAAAGTGTTGGACAGGGCTGTTTGGGGGATGTGGTGGCCTTTCCAGGAGCCACTGGGAAGCGTTGGCCAGCAGGGCCACTGCTGCTGAAGAGGGCATGTGCCACAATTTGCCTCCAAACACCATCTTAGCACACCAACAGCCCTGACCCAGAGACTCCCAGTTGAATCCCAAGATGGATCAGTGCCATACAGAGCTGTCTCTGGAACTCAACCATTTACAATCTAGAAACTTACATTTACAATCGTAGCCACACGAGCTCTCGTGATGTTTGAAATGAGCTATGGAAGATATATTATCTAGCCTCTGCCCCTGTCAGGAAGGCTTGAATGGTGGTGGAAAAATTCTAGCAAATTTAATGCCCAAAATTCAAGAGAGAGTATTGGGGAAATTGTCTGCCATAGAGTCAGGGTAAGGACTGCGGGGGGGGGGGGGGGGGGGTACTTGGG
>JAOXYA010137372.1:0-10170 GCA_028565675.1 Sorex palustris | reverse complement strand
AACCACATTGAATTTTTTCACTGCCTATGAGTTGGCTGAACACTTTTTACTTCTACTCTGAATTTCTAATAAAAGGCTCCCCTTATACAAAGTTTACCTATCTGCCTTTTCCTCTCTTCCCTTCCCTTTGTTGGAGTTGTGATGAGCAGGGGATGAGCATACCCGGTGGTAATATTCACTGGGAGTTGCACACTGAGTTGTAATGTTTGCACACATCTAGCTGTGCACTGCCAACCACACTTTGTTGCTACCGAGAGTTCCAGACAGTAGAGCCTCCTAGACCTTGTTGGGCACATATAGGAGACTCTCCAGTCAAATTCATGACCTCACTCTTGGAAGGAAGCCACTTTTAGTAATTCAGCCATTCCCTGAATTCCTCACCAACATTTCAAAATGTAATTAAGGGGTAAAATAAATAGTACAAGAATGAAGGCACTTGCCCTTCCCAATAGCAGTCTCCTAGATTGATGTCTGCCACTACATGGTCCTTCCGGCACATGGAGCACTGCCAGGTGTGGCTCAAAACCCCAAAATGTAGTAAGTTAAAAAAAATAAATAAAATACAATTCCATTGAACTTTTCCATGAGGCGTACTATAACCATCCTATTAAATGTCAATCATCTTTCATGCATTTAAATTGCTATTTTAAAATAATTACATGAAACTGTTCCTTCTTGAATTGTTTTGTATTCTTTTAAATTTTCATATACCTATGTCTTATCTACTTAAATAGATTATCATCTTCTTGAGAAAAAGGGCTTTGGATCTCCTTCAAAATTTAACAAATGCAATATTCTTTTTTATTTTTTGGCCTTTTGGGTAACATCTAGCAATGCTCTGGGGTTACTCCTAGCTCTGCACTCAGGAATTACTCAGGGAACCATATGGGATGCCAGGAATCAAACCTGGGTCAGCCACATGCAAGGCAAACGCCTTACCTGATATAATATCACTCCGTGAATGAAATATTCTTAATATTCAGTAAATATCTGTTGAAGTAAATGAATTGATTTGGGTTGTTTTGTTAGTATATAGCTTTAAAACTGAAATTTTCTTTTGGGGCTTATAAATTTAAGAACATATTATAGATATCTTGACTACTCTTTATTAGACATTCTCTATATAAACTGACATTTAAAATTTTATTCACTTTAAATTAGCACTGTAGCACTGCCCTCCCGTTGTTCATCAATTTGCTCAAGCAGGCCCAGTAACGTCTCCTTGTGAGACTTGTTACTGTGTTTGGCATATCAAATACATCACAGGTAGCTTGCCAGGCTTTGCCGAGCGGGTGAGATACTCTCGGTAGCTTGCCGGGCTCTCAGATAGGAACGGAGAAATTGAACCCCGGTCAGCCAGGTCAGCCGCGTGCAAGGCAAACATCTTACCCACTGTGTTATCACTCCAGCCCCACTTTAAATTACCATATAGTATATACAATTGTCACTGTCACTGTCCTCCTGTTGTTTGTTGATTTGCTCGAGCAGGCCCCGTAACACTGTGAGACTTGTTACTGTGTTTTTGGCATATCAAATACGTTAGGGGTAGCTTGCCAGGCTTTGTTTGCTGTGTGGGCGAGATACTCTCAGTAGCTTGCCAGGCTCTCTGAGAGGGGTGGAGGAACCGAACGTGGGTCGGCCATGTTGACTGCATGCAAGGCAAATGCCCTACCTGCTGTGCTATCGCTCCAACCCCTGGCAATTAATAGAATTGAAAATTTGTATAAAACAAAGGAAATAGGCATATGGAACCTTGATAAAATTAATTTCTTCCAAGGACTTCAATGTGCATAAGTAAGCCTGAATGAACCTCCTGAGGAACAACACAAGAGATTCAAAAAATGCAAGGAAAATAATTTTTAAAAAAATTCATCAAAAAATACACAAATTGCAAAATAAAGCTCTGAGTCTTATTTTTAATTAAATAATTATGGGTTATGAAGAAAATCAGGAAAATATAGCCTATTTCATAAAATGAAAATAAAATCAACAACCTATAAAAATAATAGGATAACATATTTGATATGTCTTTTAAAAAAAGTAACCATTTTAAATATGCTTAAGGAAATAAAGAAAAACAAATAACAAAGTAAAAGAATATGTGGTTAAATAAAGAATATTGACAAATATAAGATGCATAGAAATGATGAACAGGAATTCTGTATTTAAATGTACAGTAACTGGGATGAAAACTACATTAGAAGCCATCTATAATAGATTTGAAATGACAGAAGAACTTATTAGAAAATCTATAGATCAAGGAATATGAACAAACTCTCAGCAGAATAAACACAAAGAAACAGACAGGTTGCATTAAAATTATTTTTAAAATCTAAGAATAGGGAGGAAGTCTTGAAAGCAGCAAGAGCAAAATAACTTATTACTTGATGGGGCTGGAGCAATAGCACAGCAAGTAGGGCATTTGCCTTGCATGCAGCCGACCCAGGTTCGATTCCCAGCATCCCGTATGGTCCTCTGAGCATTGCCAGGAGTAATTCCTGAGTGTAGAGCCAGGAGTAATTCCTGAGCATCGCCAGGTGTGACCCAAATAGCAAAAAAAAAACCCCAAACTTATCACTTGAATGGAACCAATAAGATTAACAGTTGACCACTCAGACTAAAAATTGGAGGACAGAAAGCAGAGGAATAACATTTGCAAAGCGCTAGAAAAAAATACACACACACACACACAAATACACACACACACACATACACCTGTTAGCCTTAATCTTTTCAAAATAAAAAAATAAAAGCAAAGAACTGACATTAACATATATTCAAAGTCAGTGAAAATCTGAAAATCTTTCTTGCTGAAAGACATGTATTGTAAAAATACTAAAGGAAGTTCTTTAAGATAAAAAGACACATCTCCAGATCACTCTTTTTAAACCTCTGCTCCAAAAATTGATGTGCAGACTGATATTAGTGGCAGGTATAAAAATGATTAAACCTTAGCTCTAGAGGTTTATTTTAATTGACAAATGCACACATCTCTAGCATTGGGAAGTTAATTATGTGATTACAAAACAGGATAAAAACTTATTTTCTACCTTTCTACTGACTTTTAGAAACTTTAGTGAAATATATAAAGTTTTGAGTCACATATAATATATAAAGAGAATATATTTGTTAATAGCAAAGAAGGTCAAAAGAAGCAAAGTAATTGTGGACTAGATAATGATCCAGATGGTAACTTGAATCCACAAAATCAAAGGAAGTGAATCAGAGATACTAAGTAAGGTTGACAAAATAATATCTATAATAATTTCTTTCCATTCTCTCAACTTAAAAATATTAAATAATAGCCATATAAGGCATTATTGGGTTTTTAATACTACCACATGGTAATGTGTATTGCATTAATAAATGAAAAGGGGAAAAGGGAATATTTCTACATAGCAATGATTCTATATCTCACTGGAATTAAAATATTATAAATAGCAAGTTAACACTAATAAATTGAGATATATAGTATATTAGAAAACTACTAAAGTAATAACTCATCTAGCAAAAAAATTAATTAGTAATATTTGAGAACATATTTAATGTTAAAACTGCTAAGGAGTGACAAAGGAACAAAATAAAAACAAAAAGCAAAATCCATTTCTAAAATAATAATTTAGACATAAATCGTCTTAATAGGGTAACCAAAGGACAAAGATTAAAAGCCAAGAAAAAAGACAACAAAACAGGATGAAACTACTCACTATCTTTAAGAAATACTATTCATAGATGCAAATAGTTTAAAATTAACATGATGAAAAATATATGCCATTCAAGCAGCACTGTAGCACTGTGGCACTGTCCTGTTGTTCATCTATTTGCTTGAGCGGGAACCAGTAACATCTCCATTGTGAGACTTGCTACTGTTTTTGGCATATTGAATATGCCATGGGGAGCTTGCCAGGCTCTGTTGTGCGGGTAGGATACTCTCAGTAGCTTATCGGGCTCTCTGAGAGGGACAAAGGAATCGAACTTGGGTCGGCTATGTGCAAGGCAAATGCCCTACCACTGTGCTATTGCTCCAGCCCAATACTCACGAAAAATCTAGAATTTTAATAATGACACATTAAAATAAGTTAATAGAAATAAAAAGTGATTTTATAATGATAATGGTCCAATTAAATAGGAATGCATATAACAATTACAAACACGTGTCTCATAACATAAGATTAAAATATTAAAGCAAACACTAATAAAAATAAAGAAAAATAGAAAGCTTAAAATAATATGTGAAAAACTCCAAAACTCTTTCCATAATGAATTGTACTAAGCAGAAGATCAATAAGAAAATATGATTTGAACAACACTATGAGCTAACATATCTAAAGAACACTCTATTCTACTACAATACATCATGGTCCTCCCTTTGTTCATCAATTTTGCTCGAGAGGGCCCAGTAACATCTCCACTATGAGACTTGTTAGTGTGTTTGGCATATTGACTAGTCACAGCTTTCCCGTGCGGGCGAGATACTCTCGGTAGCTTGCCAGGCTCTCTGAGAGGGGTGGAGGAATTGAACTTGGTTTGGCCGGGCAGGCTGCATGCAGGGCAAACGCCCTACCGCTGTGCTATAATACATATGTTCTTCTAAAGTGATGTTATAACACTCTTAAGGATGGAGTTGGTAAACCTTAAAGCAAACTTCCATAATTTTGAAATCATGTTTTCCAATTACATATAATAAAATTAGGTAGAAATAACAGAAAAATCTATGGGTAGTGGACAGGAATATAAAAATTTTAAAAGCTCACTTCTAAATAACCAAAGCATCAAATAAAAAGTAGAAAAGATGTGCCAGCCAGACAATATAATGGGTTTGGTGCTTGCCTGGCACACATCTGACAAGGTTTGATCCCTGGCACTACTTATGGTCCCCCATGTCAGGAGTGATCCATGAGCAAGAGGCAGGAGTAAACTCTGAGCAACACTGGATGTGGCCAATAAACAAAAACAAAGAAATAATGGAATACTTTTAAGTTAATGAGAATGCAGAACCAATATAGCACAATTTACATAATTCAGTGTAGAGAAGGAAATGTATATTCTTTTAAATACCTATCAGGAAGGAAGAATTATCTCATTAAAAACAGGAGCACTGGAGGTACTGGGAAAAGGAGAAAATTAAATTTAAAAAAGTAATAACATAAATAATAAAATACATAGTGATATTAACAAAACAGAAAATGAAAAAATAACAAATACGTTAACATTTTTTAAAGATAAAAATTTTGAAGACAAAAATATTTAGCAATTTGAATAGAATTAAAAGAGAAACAATTCAGATTATTCATAACATAAGTAAAATAGTGGGCATTATTATTATTATCCTGACAGATATAGAAGGAATTTCTATGAATAATTCTATACCAATAAATCAGGTAATGGATTTAATAAGCAAATTCTTAGAAAGAAACTGCCAAAAGTAATTCAAGACAGAAATTCATAATCCAAACAATCTATAATAAGTAGCACTGTAGCACTGTCCCTCCCGTTGTTCATCGATTTTCTCGAGGGGGCACCAGTAATGTCTCCATTGTGAGACTTGTTGTTACTATTTTTGGCATATCAATAATGTCACGAGGAGCTTGCCAGGCTCTGCGCTGAGGGCGGGATACTCTCAGTAGCTTGCCAGGCTCTCTGAGAGGGACAGAAGAATCGAACCTGGGTCGGCAGAGTGCAAGGTAAACGCCCTACCTGCTGTGCTATCAAACATGAGGTGACAGGCCAGGGAAAAGACTCTGAGGGCTGAACACAGGCTTTACATGGAGGAGGCCCAGGTTTGATCCCTCATGCCATACGGTTCCTTGAGAATCCCAGGGGGTGTCCCCCTGAATACTGCTTGGTGTGCCAAAATCCAACAGAAATTAAAGTTAGAAAAACCTAAAATGAATTTACAAAAATTTCATTACAGTTAAACTCGGCAGAGCCTGGCAAGCTACCTGTGACGTATTCGCTATGCCAAACACGGTAACTACAAGTCTCATGATGGAGACGTTACTGGGCCCACTTGAGCAAATCGATGAACAACGGGAGGACCGTGACCGTGACCGTGACCGCTTGCAGGAATTACTGCTGGTGGTGCTCAGGGGACCATATAGGATGCTGGGGATTGAAACCTGGTTGGCCACGTGCAAGAACAAATGCGCTACCCACTGTACTATTGCTCCAGCCCCATTCTTGACTTTTCTGAGCCTCTATTTCTCATCTGCAAAATAGGGACACTTTACAGTCCCCATCTCACCTGGCTATGATAAAGATGAAGGAGTTCACTTCCCCTCCCAAATCTGGCTCCATGCTTGGCAAAAGGCAGGTGTTAAATAAATATTGGTTCTATTATTTTAAGACATAGTAGCTGTTTTTCTAGCACAGCATCTGTTATTTCTGTGATGAGGACATGAAGTTCTAAAGCAATACCGCAGAGATTGATTTAATAATAATAACCATGGTATCTTTGGCCACAGATCCCCCTGCTGTTTGCTGCCTGAGCTATACCTGAGTAGCCTTTCTAACTGTGAGGTAGAATTTCCTAGTCACAGGTGTGGAAGTACAACTGTTAGGGGCTTCAGTGAGGGACACAAAGCCTATGGCTTAGGGGGGCCTGAGTTCTGAACCTCATTCACATGTTTAGCTGCGGTTACAAACAGGAAATGATGTGGTGCATCCCACAGGATTAAAACCAGGGCCTCTGATTACTATGGGTGTTCAAGTCATAGCCCCAAGGAAGGAGCTGGAAGCCCTTGTAAACCCTTTGAGAAAAGCATTGGTTAGAAGTGATTGATTTGTGGTTCTAGTAGATAGCATCAAGGAGATGCTGAAAACAGAAACCTCAGTCCTCACCCCGCTTCCCCTGTCTCTTAATTATTGCCATCTGTCCTCCTCAGTTCACTGGGCCTGACTCAGATCTGCTTCTTGCTGACCCGACCAGGTCATCCTCCACCATGACAAAACCCATGACTGTTGTTTGTGGAGCTCTGCCGGAGCGTCTACGCATGAGAGAGTTGATTTTCTCCCAGAAGCAAGATGCTGAATTGCTTGGTTTTTCTGACCTCAAGATGAAGTTTCGAGCAGGGAGCTCTGATCTGGGCTGTCTACCTTGAAGAATTCATTCTTAATTTGATCTGTTTTTTGAAGTCCTGGGACTCCCATTCCCATGCTTTTGGGGATTTATGACTCATTCACTGATGCTCAAAAGCTGTGTCCTAAGCACTAAGGAGAAACTTGAGTCTAGTCTCTACCATCAGTCTGAATGTCGAGAGGGAGAATGTTTGATATAAAGATGACTGTGTGTTCAGTTTAATTAGTGGCTGAATAAATAGTAGTACTACTACATTCTTTAAAAAAGTGATTTTTTGTATCTGTGCTTATGTGTGATATTGAACCTTTCAGTTAATGAAATGGAGGGTGGAATTCATGCTGAAGCTTTAATCAAAATATGATTGCTAGGTAACAGTGGTCTGGAGTCTAAAGATGTTTTGGGAAAAAACTGATTTATCATATAGTTGAGTAACATGGAGTGATTCAACAGTGATGGTAATGATTAACAAATAAGTTATTTGCTATTTCTCCCAGGACATGTCCCAGACATTATACTTCTAATCCTCATGATATGGGATGCACTGGTATTTCATTTTCAGGGAACAGAAAATAATCTTAGTGAGATTGTAAAATTTACTCAAGGCCACCCTGGAAGGAAGTGAGTGGTAAAGACAAAAAGGAAAATCATGACTTCAGGTCAATGATTTGTATCCTGGGGTCTGGTGTCCCAGATGTCTGAAAGATTGCATTTTCTTTTCTCCAAGGAGAAAGAGGCAAAAATGTTGCAAAAACTAAAATAAATGTCTAAAGAAGTTTAGAAAACTGGAGAGTGTTATTAAGATATAGTTTCACATCATAAGAAAATTTATATATATAATTTCTGAAACTCATTTGGGGCTGCTTTATGCCAAAACAGGCCTTTCCTTCCTTCCTTCTTTTCTTCCTTCCTTCCTTCCTTCCTTCCTTCCTTCCTTCCTTGCATGCAAAGCATGCGACCCAATTGTTTCAACCATCCCCCTAGTTCTATCTCATTTTTATTTTTTAGTAAGGTCATAGTCAGCAGTTCTCTGAGAAGAAGGTCAGAAAAACACTCTCAGTGATTATCTAGATGCCCAATAGTGTATGCTTGAAGTCTCAGTACTTGGTTAGTACCCTCAGAACCAGTTTTTATGGTGTATGTAGAACCACTAGGGGTTCCAGGGACTGAACTCAGAACCTTATACATTCCAGGCATGTGCCCTACCATTTGAGTTCAATATTATTTCATTCCAAGATTGAATGCCCTCTAAGGCAAAATTTTTCCTGTCCTATAAATGAGAAGACTGAGACTAGAGAGTTAAAGTAGTTTTTTCAAGATCACATACCTTGGTAAGGACAGGAATGGGATTCAAATATGGGCAAGAGTCTTCTTAAAATTTCACATTGAAACCATCTTGAGTTAGCTAGATAATAGAAGTCAGTGGCTGAAAAGATAGTACAAGGGTTAAGGTGCTTGTCTCGTATGAGTTTGCTTTTTGGCTCACACCCGGCAATGCACAGGGGTTACTCCTGGCTATTGCACCCAGGAATTACTCCTGGAGGTGCTCAGGGGACCATATGGGATGCTGGGAATCGAACCCTTGTCAGCCGCATGCAAGGCCAACACCCTACCTGCTGTGCTATCGCTCCAGCCCCACTGCTTCCTATGAATTAATACCAGTTCAGCTGCTAGTCCTGGTGTGATCCCTGAACACAGAACGAGGAGTAAAGTGCTAAGCACCCAAACCAAAAAACAAAAGAAGAAGAAAAGGATAGTCAGTTCATCTATCTCTTAGGATCAGTGGCAGACAACAGACATCTGAACAGTTTCTGTCCTGAACAGTTTAAGGAAAGAAATTATCAGGCACTCTGTGGTTTACAGAATCCCCAAGGAGTGGGAAGGGAAGCTTCTGGCTACTAGTTCGAAGGTCCAGAGTCAACCTCCTGCTCCCAGAATCTCAAAGTTTCTTCTGTGGTTGTGGAAACTTTAGCTGCTGGAAATGGCTGGATCTCGAAGGTGATTTTGGCTCATTCTGTAATAGCAGAATTGGTGCTTCATCATCTGCTTTTTCTCACACATGGCTGAGGCCCGAACTTGAATACCATACAAGGTCTTACAATTGGAAGAATTATTATTAATTATTATTTTAGAACATTTAGTACCAGGGCTAGAACAATAGTACAGAGGTCAGGGGCACTTCTTTTGTACATGGATGATGGGTTTGATTCCCTGTAGCCCATATGGTCCCCTGGGCTGACCAGAAGTGATCTCTGAGTGCAGAGCCATGAGTAAGCCCTGACCACCACTGGCTGTGGTCCCCAAAACAAAACAAAACAAAACAAAAAGATAAAATATTTAGTTATTATTTATTTTTCATACAGAGGGGCCAAGGAGGTAGTATGGAGGTTAGGATATATATGTGACTTGTATGTGCTTAGTATGAACTGTCAATCCCTGGCACTATAGGGCCCTCTGAGTAGCTTTGGGTGCAACCCTAGAAGGCCTGAGCATCACTACATCCTCGGGTCCTAGCATGGAACCACTGACATGTTTGCCAAGGATTTCTGGAGTGATTTCTGGTCCCACTGGGCTCTACTTGGGATGTTACCCCAAAGTGTGGAGCTCTTTGGTGACTTTTGATGATTTAGGAAAGTCCAGAGTGAATCAGAGATGAGAGGTTTCTGAGAATCTCAGATAAGAAAGGCTGATGGGACTATCTACTTAGGAGACTGTGGAACCTAGGTTGACCTATTTTGTATGCTTTTTTTTTTTTTGAATTAGATAACTTTAGGGCATGTGAAATTCCAATGGGATAGACTATATAGAATGGAAAGAGGAAAATTCTGCTGGATGGGAATAAAGTTCCTCAGAAGGAGAAAGGGAAAGAAAGATCTGGGCTGCAGTCTGAAAAGGCTTCTCATTCTTTCTCTTCACAGGAAGGAATTAGCAATGCTACAGCCACAATCACAGACAGCCTGGGGGGGTTGGTGCTGGGAGACTGTTGAAGATTTGTCTATTGTCTTCTATTTTCCCACCAAAGCCAAAGGCCAGGATTGAATATCTCTAATTTGAAGAGCGCATCTCTGGTTCATCTATCTAAAGAGTTAGAGCTT
>JAOXYA010137352.1:0-10170 GCA_028565675.1 Sorex palustris | reverse complement strand
AATAATTTGTGTGTGATTAACAGATTTCAAAAATTTAGAAATCAATTTCTGAAAATTGTATTGCTAAGCAACTGTATTGCAGATTAATGGTGATGACAAACAGAATTTAGAATAGTACTCTCATTTTGTAGAACATTAATGTTGCATTCATTATAATATAAAAATTTCTGTCAAGAAAAGGGTGCTTGTGAGCCCTGACCTTTTCCTCTGATGGGTGTGGTATGGTCGCTGGATCTGGCTAATTATGTGAATGCAGCACTTTTTTGGTCATTGAACCAAAATCTTTCTAATAAGTACCTACTTTGTGAGTCTCACTGGAGCAGTACTAGGGATGGAGAAAGGACAGCACCCAGAGTAGATAGTTAAGTTACCAAAAATCCTAGAAATAAGATACATGCAATGAAGACAATAGATGACAAAACAGAAGTCTGTACACTGTGTATGAAAAAGTTTGCAAATATTTCTGGAGCTTGAGAAATGGAAACCAAAGAGGTCGGAAGAGAGAGAAGAGCCTTCCTTGGGCCTTGGAGGGATGGCTGGGGGAAAAGCCTTGCAAAGACACAGCGGCTATGGCCTGCCTAGAGCTGACTGATGAAGACAAGATACATCCCTGATGGGTTGCCAGATCTGTAGAAAGTCTTTGGAGGGTAGATCATCCAAACCACAACGGCCATTAAGGACTGACAGAGAACATGGATTTCTAGGCCAGGCTCAAAAGCAGGAAGCTGCTACCATGTTAGCTGAAAAGTTCTGGGAAAGGGCAGTGTTGGTCGACATGGGATAGAGCATTAATGCAACCAGTTGGGATGAACATGCTTCTCTGAAGCAACACAGAACCTCTTTATGTGTGAAAGCTAATTGGATCCCCTGGGCATTCAATCCCTGACCTGGACCTCATTAGCACAAGTCCTCCCAACTGGACCTAACCAGTGAAGGTGAAGTTCTTGATAGGCTGCTATTTTTACTTCTGGAGACTAAAAGAAGTATTTAGTTTCTAAATAACCACACAAAGAAATAGGGGGAATTATAAATGCTGCTGTTGCTTTTTTATGGATAAAATATGTGCATTTTAATAAATATCACACTGTTCACACTGTTCTCTTCCTTATTATGTAGTAATGTGGTTTGGCTTGGGGGACAAAAGGTCTATGACAAAATGTTCTTAGAGAAGATCAATTTAAGAAAAATCTCAGGAAAGAATAGACTTCCCACTTCAATACACAATTAACTGATTTTCATATCCAAATGTGTAAAAAAACCCTATCATATGGATTTTCTTAAACAATAACTTTTAGTTCAGACATTTGCCATCCTCAGACAATGCTGTTTGGTTCATAAAACACATAGTAAAGTGAAAATGTGGTAATAATTCATCTTAGTTGAATCATAAAAAAATTCAAACCATAATATTCAGATTACAGAGTGATTTCTTGGCTCAAATAATTGGACAAAGTCAATAATTAACTGGCCGACTGCCTAAATTCCCAGCACTTTGTTATTCGATGACACAGCTGATGAGAATAGATGAGCCATGAGAAGACAGGTTTGGGATGGGACAGAGTACTGTTCTTCTAAAGTTAAAATTTTTGCTGGTGTTTCTGGCAAAACGAAAATCTCCTCATATTGTGAATACACTTTTTTGATCAAATTTTTATATGTATCTGGCATATATATGTATACATATATATTAATATTTGGCCTTTTGGGTCATACCCAGTGATGCTTGGGGGTTACTCCTGGTTCTGTACTCAGAAATTACTCCTGGCAGTACTCAGGGACCATATGCTATATGGGATGCTGTGAGTTTCCAAGAGTAAATGTGTGTGGGCATGCAAGGGACTTGAGCGTTTGGTGGCAGTGCTGTTCCCTTAGTTGGCCCATGGAGACAAATGGAAAGGAACAGGGCCTGGGCCCCAGGCCATCAGTAGTCAGTTTATTTCTCTCTCCTCACCAGCGTAGTCTGATCACTCCCCTTACGGGACAGGCACAATTGTAGTCGTAGTTTTGGTTGTAGTCCCCATCATCATAGTTCTATCATCCTCGTTTTCTCATAGACTGCAAAGTTCTCCACTTCATTATATCTTCTTCCTCATCTCGTCGTAGTCTCATAGTCCTCTACTTCCAGTCATCGTCATCATCTTGTCTTCCGTCCAGTCCTCGCAGACCCTCTAGTTCTCAGATATCTCAAAGTTCCAGTCTCCAAAGTCTCAGTTATTATCTTTCTAGTCCCCACTCTCGCCTTACAGCATAGTTATATAGCAATCATGAAGGGTGGGGTACACATAGGTGGGCTTGAACATTGTCATAACAACAAGGAGATGTAAAGCCTTCAGGAGATTAACTCAAGGACAAAATCTCATCTGAGGATTCAGCACTCCAGATTACTAGGAGATCCGCTCAAGGGAGGGATTCCATCCAGGGTGTATTGCTTTCTCCTTTCCTCAGGTAATAATACATTTAAACTGTCAGTGTCTTCCCATTGTTCATCGATGTGCTCAAGCGGGCCCAGTAATGTCTCCATTTTGAGACATGTTCTTACTGTGTTTGGCATATTGAATACGTCACGGGTAGCTTGCCAGGCTTTGCTGTGTGGGCAAGATACTCTCGGTAGCTTGCCAGGCTCTCCGAGAGGGGCAGAGGAATCGAACAGGGCTCAGACAGGCCAGCTGTGCACAAGGCAAACACCCTACAACTGTGCTATTGCTCCAGCCCTATAAAATTAATGCTCAAAAATTCATTGCCTTCCTATATGCAAATAATGAGACAGAGGAAAGTGACATGAAAAAACTATCCTGTTCACAATTGTGCCCCAGAAAATCAAATACCTCAAAATCAGCCTAACCAAAGAGGTATAGGACCTCTGCAATGAAAACTACAAAACGCTACTCCATGAAATAAAAGAGGACACAAGGAAATCTAAACATTTCCCCTGATCATGGATAAGAAAAATGAACATTGTCAAAATGGCAATACTCCCCAAATCATTATACAGATTCAATGTGATCCCTATAAGGATATCCATGAAACTCTTCAAATAAATAGATCAAGCACTCCCGAAATTCCTATGGAACAACAAACACCCATGAACAGCTAAAGCAATTCTTGGGAAATTTAATGAGTCCAAAGAGGTCTCTACCCTTACCATTCACCCGAATACTTGAGTCTCTCCCTCAAACCCACTTGTCATTCCAAGGGTCAGAGATGGTGAAAGCAATAGAGTTATAGGAGCCCTGTATACAGTTAACATGTAGGTAGAGAACTTTTAAACCTGAAGACAGGGAGGTCAAATGATTATTTTTGTAGCTCCAGTACGGGCATATGGGGGATTGTTGCCATCAGAGTTACTACCTTGTAGCTCATTCTTAAAGCAAAGGTTTTGATGACAGGTTGATTAGGTTTTCTCCCAGAAGAGAGGGTACAGGCCCCTTAACCTAGAGGTGGAGAGCAAGCATCAAACTGGAGGGTTTCAGGGCCAGAACAGTATGAAGCTGGACAGGCCATGCTGCTAAGGAGATGTGGAGTGCCTCTGCTCACTGCTATTCACATGTAGTTCCCAGTAGTCAGTAATCAAGGTATCACAGAGGGGTAGGATCATAAGCAGTACGTATCCATATGGGACCCAGGCTGTGACATACATACTGTTTGTCCTCAAGGCCTCACTTAATATGAGACAGATTGTGCCAGGAGGGTTCTCTCAGCAATTTTATGGCCGTGAAGTGGTAAGGATGACCATCTGAGAACCCATCTACTGAGGCTTTAATGGACTGGGATGCAAAAGCTTAAGCAGGACTTATTCCCTGTGGTGCAGAGGTTTGCAGCTTTCCTGTCATCTGACTGTGGGCATGGGAGGTATCAGTATGCGTGTTCCTGGAGCAGTTGTCTGATCTGAAAAGAGCAAAATAGGGGTGGGAGTCAGACAGTGGAGGGTTATGGACTGGCAACTCTTACTAATTAGTAGGAGTTAATGAGTTAGGCGTTATAGGCACTCAATGTCGGACTCAGATGAAGGCACAGACAGAGGATAACACTTGAGGGAAGTGGGAGGCAAGGGGTTTCTCCAGCAAGGAGGATTTGGAAGGCATAGCAGGTCTTAAGGAGCGAAGAATGGTTGTGCAGGAGAAAGAAAACATGAACAGAAGGAGTCTCAGACCATTTGCTGTTGTGTTGGTAGAAAGTCAGTAATTTGGTCAGGATACTATGGTTGAAAGTCCCATTTTTCAGCTATTTAGACCTGTTATCCAATTGGTATTGTGGCAACACCACATTAAAATAATGTATCAGTCATTTGGGCTGTACATCTGGTACCAAGCCCTTTTTAGTGAAGTTAAAAGGCACCCTAAGAGGATGGAAGGGACCACCTGACAATTCTAGTTGCCCATGGAGTATTATCTGAACCCTGTCATAAAGGGGGACTGATAGAATACTGGCATCCCAGTTGACTACAAGCAACCTCAGAACCAGAAGCAAGAAGAAAGAAGTTGAATGTCTCCCAGTGCTTCTGGCACTTACAACAGACAGGAGGGAAGAGAGGTGGACTAGCATCCCTGGCCGGAGGTAGTATCCCCATGGGCCATGATTAAAGGATGAGACCAGGCTGCAGAAAAAATCCTCTGGGCAAGGACTAGGAACTCACTGGAGACAAAATCTGTATGTATGTGGAGGGCCCACAGGAAGGATAGGGTCCTGATTCAGTGGTCCTGAGGCCAGGAGTCCTGGAAGAGGTCAGGGGTCTGCCAGTCAACTCAATCCAAGACACACAGGTAGATTGAGAAACAAATCCTGGATGAACTGCTTCTGACTGCTGCTTTCTTGGTTGTAAATCTGGGGTTAAGAACAAGAATTGTCTGAGACCCAGAGCCCACTCCCAGTTTCAGCACCAAGATGAAAGGTCTGCCCCCAGGTCTGAAATGAAATGCAAAGAAAAGGAGACCTTGAACAGACTAACAAGGAGCTTATTAAACCCCACTGGGTGAGGTCAACAAGTCTTAAGTGAGGTTGTGTAGTAGTGTCCAGGGCAAAAGTTGGGCCCTTTAAATTGGGCCCACAGAGTCCAGGAATGAAAAAGGGTATGCAGATCAAAGTTATTTTTCTATAGATTCTTTTTCTGGTGGTTTCAGATGATGATGATCTGGTCATGTGTGTATGTGAGCATCTGGTTCAGAAACTGGTGCAATGATAGGTAATATGGCATGTCTCAAAGTGGTTTCAAGTCTCCCCTATGCTTACATTATCCTGGTGCCCCCTAAGGTTGACCTTCCAGAAACCACCCAGCTCTACAACTGAACCTCATCAAACTGCCAAACCACCAAATCGTTCCAGCTCCATAGCTTCTCGACACCTCAAAGTTTCATAATATTATCAGACCAGAAGGATCACAGCAAATCTGATTGACAAGTTGCAAAGAAGACCACTAAGTTCAATGAGCCTAAATAATAACACAGACAGCTCAAGTAGCACTAACCAGCACAGTAGATCCTCAGAAACATCATTGTGAGATATAACAATTATTACAAATTGAATCTTATTGATCTGTTTTTATAATTCCATTTGCCTTTGTGTTGTAACAATATGGAGTAAATTCATTTTGCTTCAATTTTGTGGCCCTTGGGCTCTTAATGCAAAACAAAACTCTTTTAATTTGAAATGTATACTGAAACCAAAAATCATTGCTTTTGGCAGATCATAAAGAATGTAGTGGGAAGAACTTCTTGAAAAAAGAACTATTAAGGATGTTGAGTTCCCTGTTGGCTTATGAAAGGTAAAGCATTTTTTGGGAACATGAAATCTAGAACCAGCTGCCTATATTTGAATTCAAGTTCTCCTTAAGCTTAACACTAGACATTCTGCTCATCCATCTATCTCACATCCAGACTTCCTAGATTTCCCTCTTATCACCTAAATAACAGATAGAAAGAAAGGTGTCCCAGGAGAAGTCCCAAAAGTGAATCTGATGGGTCACCCAAATTAAGCAGAGGGAAGGATATTTAAATTTTTAGCCCTGGGTCATGGGACAATCTATGAAACTTAAGAAGGGAAAACTCTAAAAGTTCCCACTATGTGAGAGTAGAATAGTGTTAGTCCTTCAGTGGAAGTTAGGGTTTTTTGAGTGGCATGAAGGAAATCATCCACAACTCCACTGTGGTAGATTATGAATCCCTTGAGGGTAAGAAATCACATTCCATGCTTTTCTGAGCAGAGTCTGTGAGGCACTTTCCTGAGGTATTGTGAGCATAGAGTCACTGTCACTGTCCTCCCGTTGTTCATTGATTTGCTCAAGCAGGCCCAGTAATGTCTCCATTGTGAGACTTGTTGTTACTGTGTTTGGCATATGAAATACGTCATGGTAGCTTGCCAGGCTTTGCCGTGTGGGCGAGATACTCTTGGTAGCTTGCTGGGCTCTCTGAGAGGAATGGAGAAATCTAACCCGGCTCAGCCAGGCTGGCTGAGCACAAGATAAACACCCTAACGCTGTGCTATCGCTCCAGCCCAAGCATAGAGTACGTGATCAATAAAATGACTTTCCTTTCTGTCTGGTGACTATCAGACCTGACTCATATTTAAAACTCCTTGATCCTAAATATTATGATTGCAGTTTTCTTCTGGCTCATAAGAGCCTGTAGGCAGAAATAGTGACATAAATACTTAATAATAATAATTTTTTTTAAAAAAAACCTCTTTTCTCTGGCCAAAGAAAGAGTGCGCCTGTTAAGGCCCTTGCCTTACCCATAGCTAATTCCATTTTGGTCCTTGGCACTACATATGATTCTTCCAACACCACCAAGAGTGATCACTAAGCGCAGAGCCCTGAATATCACCAGGTATGACCAAAAACCAAACAAAATCTTCCTCTAACTTGATTCAATCTTGAGTCATTATAGCTTCAGCTTAGCAGCACATCTGAAAAGTGTCTTTAGAAACTATTGTGTGGGGCTAATGGTCTTTAAGTCCAAAGCCCAGAGGAGATAGTTACTTTAATAGACTTCTATATAGATGCCACGTAGGGCCTTTGATCTGGTTTGAAGGGCCCATGAATACTAAGCTTCTCAAGGGTCTCTGTGGAGATACTGCTCTAGCATATTTATGACCCTGGTCAGCCTGGGCCAGAGGTCTCCTGGGACATTATTTAATTTTGTCTTTCACTAATATGCTGTGGAGACAAAGTATTTGTCTGCCTATAAATCTGCTCAATCCAAATGCCGAGACAATTCTTTAAAGACAAAGATAATCTGACCAATATGAAAACACAGATGGAGCCCGCCTGGTTAAATGTCACAAAGCAAGGGAATTAGGGTAACGACAAGAACAAGAAAACCTCCTTCTATTTTCTTGCCAGCAACTCGGAGACTATTCCAACTAAGAAGCAATGCTGAGCAGGCTCGAGGAAGGAAGATTAGGGAATCTTCTGCCTTAGATTCAACTATGCGGCATGAATTTGGGGCAATTCTGGTCTTTAATTTCTTTTTTAAAGTACAAGAATGTCACTGGGAAGACAAACACTTTAAAACCCTAGCAGGTAATGTTTGTTTGAAAAGAGAGGCAGAGAGAGAATACATGTGCTCATGTGTTTGACATTTTGCAGGTAACTTCTATCTTCTGTTGCTAGTAAAACAGGATGAACTGGAGAGGTTTTTCACAAGAGGTAGGTGGGAGTAAAACTTGAGTGGCTTGGGAGTACAAGAGCATCTGGAAGATGCAGAAGGACTGAAGGGCATGCTAGCGGGTATCTTCAGGTTTGTATTTCCTACCACTGGCACTTTCTGATGAGAAGTCTAAGCCCTGACTTTAGTCCATATGTTTGTCATAAAATCTGTCATGATCTTTCATGCCTTTCCCTGAGCCACAGTTGATTGGTCAGAAGTAAGTACCTGACCTGAACTGGGCCAGTAAAATTAACCTTTCATGGTTGATTTCTCCACAATCTATATCTGGTCTACATATATTTGCCCTACAAATTTATATAGATACCGCAGTGATTGTCAATCCAATATCTTTCTTGTGGATGAAGTTAATGTAAGTATCCACATTCTCTGGCATATAGAAACTGTGTCTTTTAACAAGAGGATAAGAAGGAGTTGATATATAAAAGGAAGTTGGGATATAAGTGTTTGGTGACTCCCTCTGCTCCTGAGGCCTATCATTTTTCTGTTACTTACTAACTGACCTTCCTTGGGTTCTCTAGAACTGATATATCTTCTGCTGCAATACTTTTTCAGTTACTTATATTGCTTATAGCTAAATGAGTCCTAATAACAAGTCACTGAGATGATCCTGAGAAGACAGAAAACAGAAACATAACTGCCAAGGGACAGGAGGGAGACAATCTCAAATGAGCATAGAACTTCAGCTTTGTAAGATGAAAAGTTCTGGAAATTGGTTACACATTGATGTGCATGTACTAACAAACACCACCACTGAACTGTGCACTTAAGGGTAGTTAGAAAAATAAATTTTATGTTACATGCACACGTGTGCATACACATGTGTGCTCACACACAGAGACTCACACAACAATCTTGAAAACAAAACAAAAACACGTATCTCCAAAATTCTAAGTTTATGATCACACTGTCATGGATTTATATCCCAATTTTCTTGGCATAAACTTTGTAACTGAGTTTGAAATTCTTGCAACCCCTATATCTTCCAGAATTCATCACAGGTGGTGAGACCTCTTTTCAATAACATGGAGTCCATTAGACCAAGCTATAGCAAGCAGTCCAAAATCACATTGCTTCCACAGGATACACAGAACCACATTCATTCTGTGTTTTAAGGAATGTTGTAGAAATGTTGTGAACAATTCTATATGCATAGATAACAAAACAGAAGCAAGGTGTGGAATGGAGACCTTAAGTATGGGGGAAAAAAAGAGAAACAGAGGATTTAATCACAGCTCAATTTAAAAATCCTTCTTGTGATTAAAATTACAGGGAGTGGCTGTTAATGAACACATTCCATTTTTCCAATCTATGCAACACACATTCCCTTATCCGCAGCTTTCCTGAATGCTGACTAAAGAAGGCTGATAAGGAAGAAAGTGCTTCCTATCTTCCTGCTTTGGGTAGCTTTTCACATTCAGCCAGAGGCAAAGCAATCAACAAAGACAGGATTTCAAGAAAGCAAACTCAAGAGACTTCCCTTTGCCTTGTTGAAAAGACCCATCAAAAGCAAGAGCATTACGTTCTCCTCCAGATTCCAAAATATTTTGTATTTGTGTATATAATTCTCATCCACAAATTGACAAGTCCATTTGTTTTCGAAATATGTCATTAGAAATATTAAAACCTTCAGCATTCATTTAAAGGAAATTGCCTGGAAGAGGTATGAGGGAAGGGTTTTAAATTAATTGATTAGTGAATTTAAAATAAAATATGGAGATGAGTTGAGGTTAAAAGATATGGAAGGAGCCCTGGGGGGTAGGGAAATAGACCTGCTTACTGAAATTCACTTCTTTTCTGAAGCAAATACAGAAGGGTTTTTTTTTAAGTGCAAAGTGTAATTTTTGCAAAGTCCTTTGATTTTAAATATATGCATGTGTGTATCTATGAGAATGCTCTGACAAGCCAGCTCCACTGCCTGTGCCTCAAATTAACATTCTGGGCAGCAGCAAAATGATTTGATTTTACTGAATATGAGAAGCTATTAATAAAAGCAGGATTGGAATAAATCACCATCGTATGAGTGCTGGCTGCTGGACTCTGAAGGAAGGAAAGATCTGTGAGACTGCAGTGTGGAAAAAATGACACTATCCCTGACTGGGGGCTGCAGTGAGGCAGCCAGATCCCTGCTGAAACTGCACTGCTGAAGGTCACCGCTGCACCCTGTCCTTGTGTGTTTTATTCTTTCTCATATTTTTTCTCTTTCAAACGTGCACATAAGAAATTCAAGTTTATTTGTAACTGCCTGTAGGAAAATGTGATTCACCTTTCCAAAAAAAAATCCATTGATTGCTCTATAAGATTTTGTTTGTTCTTTTGGGGCCAGCTATACTTAGGGGTTACTTCTGGATCTCCAGAATCACTCCTGGTGGTGCTTGGGGGACCATATGTGATGCAAAGAATCAAACCTCAATAAGTTGAGTGTGAGGCCTTACCTGTTGTACTATAGTTCTGGCCCTGCTGTGTAAGATTTTTAAGGAGGGGGGGGGGGGGAGAGAGAGAGAGAGGGAGA
>JAOXYA010137343.1:0-10170 GCA_028565675.1 Sorex palustris | reverse complement strand
TAAGGAGAAGAGAAAAGCAATATTTACAAGTTAACAGAGTCTGATTAGAAGATAAAGGTGATTGACCAGTTGGGGAAACAGAGCACAAAGAAAGAGCTTACAAATAAACACAGATGAATGGGAGCACTGTGGTGGGAGTAACTCAATTAACCTAACCTCCCTGTGGCAATGCAGAAAGGACAAACCAAAGATATCCTACAATAAGGTGATAACAGAGGGTCAAATTTAACATTCATAAATCCACATATGGTTTGTAAGGAGGGGAGAGAATGACTGTTTTAAAACTTTATTCATGTGAAAATGTTGAGTAACTGCTAAAAGAATAGAAAGAATTTAAAATCACCAAATTATGAGAAATGGAAAAAGAAAATAAACAAAACTTGTTGAAGGCTACAAAACCCACATATAAAATGTGTTGCTTTTCTTTGAATAGGAGTGGGGTTGGGTCATACCCGGTGTTGGTGTCCAGGGTCACTCCAAGGGGTGCTTGGGTAGACTATGTAGTGCTGGGTATTGAATTAGGAACAACTGCATACAAGGCAAACAACCTGTATGATCTCTCTGTCCCCTAAGATCTGTTGGATTTCAGGCTAGGGAGATATTACAGCAGGTAGAGCATTTGCCTTGCATGTAGCCAATCTTAGTTTGGTCCCTGGCAGTTTATATGGTTTCCCAAGCCCACTGGGAGTGATCCCTGAGCACAGAGCCAGAAGTTTACCCAGTGTGACCCCAAAGCCAAAAAATAAAGTAAAATAAAATAAAATCTGCTGGATTTCTATAATTAAATAATGAATCAGAAGAGAGAAAAATAAAATGATCCCATTTACGGGGGGCAAGAGATAGTACAGTGGAGTAAGACGCTTGCCTTGCATGTGACCTATCCAGATTCGCTCCCTGGTATAATTAGATGGTCCCGTGAGCACTGCCAGGAATGATTCCTGAGCAAAAAGCCAGGAGAAACCCCTGAGCATCATCAGGTGTAGTCCAAAAACCAAAATCAAACAACAAAAACACTATCCTATTTTTAATCTTATCAAAAAAAGAAGGGCTGGCGTAACAACTGAAACAAATGTGAAAACCTTTAAATTATTTATGTATCTGGATGATTAATAATGCATAGATATTTATTATAAAGATCTACGTTTTCTCTTTAGAGCAGCTTCTTTGAGTTTCATAATATCAACAAAAATAATCGTAGTGAGTAGATTACATAGGCATCTAATCTATCCAAAGCCTATAATTTTAGCCTTTTAGGCAGAAGAGTTAACCAGAAAATAGACTGGCTTGAACCTGAAATGTGTAAATAGAACCAGAGAGAATGGAAGAAAATTCAGAAGTACTCATCTGGCCTGAGGAACAATATAGTCCCTAAATGGAGTGAATGGAATAGCCAATGTATTTGATTGGTATTTGAGGGGAAGTTTTAAGGTTTGGCAGACAGTATTAGGTACAATTCAAGGATAGGCACCTAGAAAATGAGCAAACAGAAAATAGAAACAATTATTAACTCCAGGGAAAACAAAAAGCTATAGAAGCAAGCAAATGTAATTATAGTTAGTGCATCATAGCCATTTATATTTATATTGTCACAACAACATAATAGTGAATATTGATTTAATCAGAATGGGTGAATTTAATAAATTTGGAGAGTGGAAGGAAAGTACCTGGAAGTGTGTGTAGGGTAGGTGGTGTTAAGTAAAATTCACATCCTGTAGTCCGATGAGTTAGTAACTCTTTATCTAAATATGACAAAAAACTGTCATACCAAAAGTTACTATTGAAATAGAAGCTAAGTACTAGGGGGAAAAAACAGCCTAAATCATTAGAAAGTAGAGCATTTGTGTCTGAGAAGCAATTAACCCCCCAAAAAAGAGTATTGGGGACCACATTTTACCTATAGTAGTAGGAGATGATTAGCAAAAGCCATAAAAATAATTAGCTATGGAGACCAAAGAGACAGAATATAGCAGGTAAGGCACTTGTTTTGTATGGCTGACCTGGATTCAGTCCCCAGCACTCCATACAGTCCCCTGAGCCCACCAAGAATGATCCTTGAGCACAGAGCCAGGAGTAAGCCCTGAGAATATCTGGGTGTGACCCAAAAACCAAACCAACCAACCAAACAAAAAGCCCACCAAACTATGTTAGAATTAATAAATATTGTGAGAATAAAATAGTAATGAAGGGGAATAAAGACTTTGGGTATTGAGGTTATAATTTTCAATAGTAGTTTAAAAAATATTAAGGAGTGAAGCTGAGAGATAGTACGGTGTGGGTAAGGTGCTTGCCTTGTAGAAGGCCTGCCCCAATTTGATTCCCAGTACCACGTATGGTCTGCTAAGCACTGCAGCACTGCCAGGAGTGACCCTTGAGCACAGAGCCAGGCATAAACCCTGAGCACTGTCAGGTATGAGCCTCCCCTTAGGAAAGGACTGAAGATGCTGATTATGCAGTGAAATAGAAAACTGGAGATTAAAATAAAAGTTGAAAACAAGATATGAATTTTGGAGAGTCTGCCTATATAAACCATCAAAAACTAAAAGCAAACCAACCAGACAAAACCAAAGCCCTAACACTGGGTTTTGGCAGAAGTACAGTTAGGCTGATCTTTAGCGGTCCCTTCCAATTAAGAAACTGAGGGGCAAGAGGAGGAAAAATTAATAAGGTGATGGAAAACCAAGAGAATATGATATTCCAGAAGGTAAGAAAGTGAACTGAAGAAAAGGGAGTGGTCGAACCATAGTAAATACTCCTCCTAAATTGAAGACAAAGAACAACTATTGAATTTAGCAAGAGGAAGGTCATTGGTGATTTTAATGAGAGTAGTTTGTTTTGGGTCGGTCCAAAAGTTAGGATGGGTGTAAAACTGGGTGAAGAGCTATGGAGGAAAGAAACTGAGTGTTTCTAGGAAAAAATTAGTCACATCCTATCACTGTATTTCTATTGCATTCTTGTTTCAGAGCTAGCCATGGTATCACTTTCCACTTTGGGAAGATGGAGCATGTCATTCAAAGCGTATGGTCTAATAGAAAAGACTGCCAGAGGGGACAGAAAGTAATAAGGCAAGTTCCATGCAATGTTCAGGCCCTGATTGTGGGAGATGATCAGAGAGGATCAGTTATAGTTGGAGTGGGGAAGGGGTGGGGTGGGGTGGGTTGAGCTCCATGAAGGGCTTGCACAAATGGAGACCAATGATGATAGATCAGCTTCCAACAATTCACTAATATCCCTTTTTGAATAGACAAAAAATAATTTGGAAGACTTTAACAGCTGCATGATATAAATTGGGTCCAGAATTTGCCTTTCATTTCTCGCTTTTTTTTTTTTTTGGCTTTTTGGGTCACACCCGGCAATGCTTGGGGTTACTCCTGGCTCTGCAATCAGGAATCACTCCTGGCAGTGCTTGAGAGACAATATGGGATGCTGGGAATCGAACCCGGGTTGGCTGCGTGCAAGGCAAATGCCCTATCCACTGTGCTATTGCTCCAGCCCCTTCTCACTTTTTTGGATATGGACTATATTGGCATCATTAGAAAATGATCAATTCCTACTCACCGTATGGCGAGAATACTCATTGCCTGGGATCATTTGATTGCAATGATGACAGTGAATTTTCTTCTCAGAAGCTGAAACTCTCTTCCCTAAAGAAGCACAGAAATCACAGCACAAATAATTGCTCTTGACAATCACTTGCCCAACTGTCCCACAACAGCTGTGCATGTCCTGCAGTGTGACACAGTCCTGGGCCTGCCTAATTGTGACCATTCTGCCTGGGCAATTCTCATTCCAGTCACCCATATTCTCTTCTTCAGGACCACTGAAGCATCCTTTGATTCTGATGAAGAGACATGGCCTGGAGTAAGACTAGTTTCTAAGGCAATGAAAGGAATTATAGGCGGATGCTATCCAATTAATTTCATTTCATGAATTTCCCTGCTCAGTGATCCACAAGGAGGGATAGTCCACATCATTGTTAAATGTGTGGAACTTGTGCCGTGTTGCCTTGTCTTGTTGAAATTATATTGTGCTGATGTGGTGTGGGGTGTGTTGAAGATAGGCTATGCTGGAATTGAAGGAAATGTACATGACCTTGGCTGGCTTGGATCTTAGGTAGATTACTTATCAAGAGATATTTACTGTTCAAAGGGTTTTAGGCTTTCTCCACATGTAACCACGTTATTGAAACAACCCATGAAGTTAACAGATCTTCCACGCAGATGATCCATGTCTTCTGTAAATGCCCCCTCATTAAGAGGTAACCAGGTCGCGAGACCATGAAAGGGTACCAGGGAACCAACATACATGTAAAAAGTTCAGTGTCCATAGGATGGTGAACAAGGCTCCTGATTTGGTGTCAGGAACTCGAGTCTTATTTCTACTTCCATCAGGTCCTTGTTTTACCTCTGTGAAAGGATGATGCAGTTGTGTCTCTGCCAGGCTGAGCCTGTGCTGGCAGAGATTAAAGCAGCCTTCCATGGAGGTTGTTCTGTGCATGCACGCGTGTTTGTGTGGGGAAAAGGGCTTTCTCCCCTACCTGTGGCTCCATAGTACCCCTAGACCAGTTTTGTGAGGAGAGAGAGGTCATACCCAGCAGTGCTCAGTGCTTGCTCCTGGCTCTATGCTCAGGGATCACTCCTGGTGGGGCCCGAGACAAGCACCCTACCCGCTGTACTATTGCTCTGTCCATCTCCAGCTTTTAAAGAGCACAGCAGACACACCAGAGGCATCATGGTAACTGGGCTAGAAACAGAATAAGGAGCCCGATGACTCTGAGCCCCCAGGATCCTTCCCTGCATTGCATCCCACAGAGCACATTCTCCCGAAGCTTCTCCTTTATTCCCCTGCTGGGGCTGCTCACCTTTCCCGGGTGGAACCCATTCACTCTGACACACTTGGCGGTGCTGGGCCAGGCCACGGAGTGGGATGTTCCAGCCGCACCCCAGGCACTGCTCCATCTGGTTGCCACAGTGGCGCTCGTGGGTCTCCAGCTTGTCCAGGCTCAGAGCTAGCTCACAGAACTGACATACAATATGCTCCTGGTATTCAGCGGGCTGAGGGGAAGCAGGTGAGATGGGCATGGTCACCAACCAAAAGGGTCTCTGTGAAGGAACTATCTTGGGAGATAGGCCCACAGCAGCTCTTCTGACCAGCAACTGAGGACAAGAGGAGCCATGACCCCAGGTGGACTAGATTGCTGCTCCCCATGCCTCTTTTGGAGAAGAGAGAGGCCAGACTTTTAGTAAGGTGAGATCCCCCTCGCTCACCTCCCTCTCCACCCAGCTTGGCTGCAAAACAGTAGAGGGAGCCGGTGACTCTCCCCTGCGGGGGCCACGACTTCTGCCTCCACCTGAACACAGAACCATGCCTCCCACCTCACCTGCCATCTTGGGCTCACAATTGCCGTAGAAGCTCTTGAAGGGGAGAGCTTAGGGTGGTGACCTCCTTGGACATGGCCCCAGCCAACTTAGTAAGCGGAAAAGTGTTTGTGGGACCCACTGAGTTGAAATGAGCCTGAGGATCTCCAGGAAGGATGGACACAAAGGCAAAGGAGGAAAGAAGAGTCAGCCTTTGATTGATATAGACTTTACTTTGTGGCACTCTCCCTCTCTCGGCCCCTTCATCACAAATCTTAGAAGCATTTCCGGCCTTTCCAGAAATAGGAACCCCCTCCCCGCCCCCTCTCCCGCAGTCTTGCCTTGCTGGAACCCCTGTGCTTTCCCCCCTGGAAAAGGGGGAAACAAAACTTTTTGTGAGGAACAAAACTCAATTTCCAGTTCACAGATAGTGGAGGCAGCGGTGGTAAAGGGGTCCCCACAGCAGCCCAGTGAGTTACATTGTGGGTCAGACTCAGGGCTGCAGGGGACCGCTCCAGCCCTCTCCTGTGGCACCTCACCTGCCGGTGCTTGCTCTCAATGTGTGCTTCCATCTTCTCCTGGGGCTGGGGTTCCTTGCACTCTGGACAGAGGACCAGGAACCGTGAACAATGAACCTCATGGAGGGCCAGGTTGGCAGAGGCCACACTTCTTTTGCTATAGCATTGGGGGAAGGAAAATTAACTTATTTTCTGGTGCAAAACATGGGATATGTTCACACATGGGGCAGCTGAATTAAATATTTTGAGGCCTCAAGCGCTAGAAATAAGATATCCCTGGCCAGAGAGGTAGGACAAGGGTTAAGGTGCTTGCTTTGTATGTGGTCAACTCAGCCTTGATCCTCAGTGCCACATGTTCCCTTGAGCATGTGAGGACCAAAAGCAGGCTCCTCAGCAGCACTAGGCCTCAGTTTCTGTTTCCCCAGAGCAGGACTTGCAGTTTTTGGTAAACTCCCAGTTGAGTGATTCACCTAGATAAGAGAGTGGACAGTTGGATCTGGCCCATCATGAGGGGTTGCCGTACCCTTCTTGGGAAGAACCCCAAACTGTTACTGGTACCTGCTGTCTAATTGCTGACCACTGTTGCAATAGGGCAATATGAAAAATAGAACAGTATATAAACTGCTTCTTAACTGAACCCCATATAAACTGCTTGTGATTTGGAGTCGGGGACCTTGTTAAGACTCCACTGTATTGGATGAGACTGGACCCTAGCTCGAGCTAGCAATAAAGTTCCTTTGCTTTTGCATTATTGTGTGTGGAACTGGGTCTCTCCACAATTGGGGATCTGAAACTTGGGTACAACAAGCATCACTGGGGAAAGCTGTGGGCTCTGAGTACTACTAGGGTGTTTCGGGCAATCCCTGACACTGCAGGGCTTGAGCTGCAACGATTGCATTGAACTGCCAGCCCTGTTGGCCAAGAATCCCTGGAAGGGGCTCCCTAAACACCAATTGGGAACCTTCACCCTAATTGGGATATGGGCCAGGGGCCAGGGAGATAACTCAAGTAGTAGAGCTCATGCCTAGACTTTGCATCAGTCAGTGGCACCCTGTGGGTACCTGAGCACTTTCACCTGGGAACTCTAGAAACCCTCACCAGGACCAGCTCAGCAAGGAGGCACTGGAGTTGGAGGGCTCACAAGCCTGACTGCTGCTGATTTCACAATAGACATGTATCAGACATGTCAACGGCATGTTTCTCAAACTTGCCACAAATGCATTAGCATTCTCTGTGACATGGTAAACTGTCTTGCTATTTTTTTAAGCATAAGGCAACAAATACCAAATTCTTCCAACTATTTTCTTCATTCTTTTCAAGTGAGTCACTTCTTGGCTCATAGCCAGAGAGGAGGCCAGCCTGACCATGCAAAGTTTCCTAAGGGCAGTGCCCGGCATTGAGGCGTCCATACATTCCCGCTCCCCCACACACCTGGCAGCACACAGAGCCTCTTCCTGGAGAGCCCAGAGACATCTAAGGGTTGGTCAGGCTGCGTTTTAACCCTCCTGACTACCAGGAAATGAGGACCTTCCCAGGAACCAGCTGTGCCAGGCCAGGCCACTGTTGCCCCAGGATGGGGGCTGGTATATGTCCCAGGGCAGTGCCCAGGCCTCATTCTCTGGGTTTGAACACGTGCTCAGCTTGGGCACAGGGCAACTGTGTGGCACCAAAGCAGCTGCTTCTTCCGTTTATTCTTCCCCCTGTGGCTTCTACCCCTCAAGCTCTTCCCGAGACAGCCGAGAGCCGAAAAGGTCCAGCAGGAGCTCAGCTCTCTGACCAGGATCCTCCCAGCTCCCCACCTAGGGAACACATTGCAGAGTCCCTGGATAGCCCCCCAGTAAGAGCCAATGCCTGTCCCACACTACCCTGCCCTCCTCAGCTACTCCCACCGACCCTCATCCCCATGGTCCCATAGGCAGGAGTGGGAATGGCATGAGACAGTCTGGCAGGAGTATGACGACGACATCAGATTCACACCCGGGCTCTGATAAGGATGATATCAAGGGTGATAAGGATGATAACTGACCTAGTGATTTACCAGGAAGTCTAAGTTATCTCGGGACAGGGACAGTTAGACCGGTAGTCAGTGCCCTTTCACCCAGAACTCTCTCCCCCCCAGACAAGCACCTGCACCCTCCTTCCTCATCTCAGACACAGCACTGGCCTGTCTGAGCCCTTCGAGCAGCCCAGGCAGCCCCTGAGGAAAGCGAAGCGTCACCTTACCAGTTCCTGCACTCTTGCCAGTCTCCCTCCATGGCCAGCTCCCGGGAGTCTTCTGTTGTGTTTCCTTTGAGAGAAACAAAACCGAAAGTGCTCCTGCCACCCCTTCCCCCGAGCCTGGGAGGGACGGTGTTCTCTGAAGAGCCGCCCAGCCAGGCGGGCGGGCTGCCCAGGTCGCTGCGCAGCCAGCCGGTCAGGCAGGTGCCTCCCGTGCCCCCTGGCCTCCCCTCCTGGGTCGTCTTGACTGGGCGTTGGAGTCACAGTGTGCTGGTCCCGAGGTAGCCCTGCACGGCCAGGGCCCGACTTCCTGGACTTCCTGCTCTGACCCGTTTAGAAAACGCTTAGGAAACGGTGCTGAGAGCAGCTGTTGGTGAGGACGTGCGCTCCAGGCCTGCAGGCGCAGGAGCCGTGCCCCCTGGCACGTGCCAACCTAGGACCACTGCCCCTGCGCCCTGGGTGTCTCTTCCCCACCCAGCAATACGGCAAACACTACAGGCTGAGAACACACTGTGACTTACCCCTTTTTCAGACCACCGAATGAGGCCCCAAGGGTATGGTGACACGCACAAGACTTTTGGGCTGAAATGGGGAGCTGATAGGAGGTGGAAGGGGATTTAGGGAATCCAGAAAATTCGCACTAAATTTCTTTTGTGTAAGAATGTGCCTTTCTCTGAGGAAGAACCAACGTTTTCGGTGGATTTGCAAGAGATCCCATGACCCAGAAAATTTCAAGAAAGAATCTCAACAAACTGATCCAGCTCGTCATTATTTTTTTAGAAATCAAGTTCTGTTAAAAATTCAAAATGACACATTCAAAACTATACATGCACAATTGGACTGAGTGCATACGGAGTGTTTGGGTTATTTTCCTTTTGTTTTTTTAACCTTTTAGTTCTAGTTTAGGTAATGTACAGTATTAACATATATTGCTTCAATAAACAGTTATAGTATCAGTACCACCACTGAGGTGGTGGGTTCTGGATTATAGAGATAGCACAGTGGATAAGGGATTGCCTTGCACATGGCTAACCAGAGTTTGATCCTCGGCATCCCCCCAACCAAAAGAAAGGAAAGAAAGAAAGAAAGAAAGAAAGAAAGAAAGAAAGAAAGAAAGAAAGAAAGAAAGAAAGAAAAAAAGAATGAGGTGGGGTCTTCTCATAGAAAGAAGCAGGGTTCAATCTGCTGTATATATAAAAATGAGAAAACAGGGGCTGTAATGATAGTACAGTGGGTAGAGTGTTGCACATAGCTGATCCCTGGCACTCCACATGGTCCTCCAATCCCTGTCAAGAGTGATCCCTCGTGTAGACCCAGGAGTAAGCCCTGAGCACCACTGGGTGTGGCTCCCCCCAAAAAAATCAACAGCAAAAAAAGAGAAAATGGTAGGATTATTTTAAATTACAAATAATTGCAATTCCTCTAAAAAAAATTGGATATTCTATGCTAGTTGTGAAAAATTAAGCCAATCTTGGGACTGGGAGATGACTCAAAGGACTGGCATGAGTGTTCTGCATTCAGGAGGCCCAGTTTAGATTGCCAGTGTTCAAGGTCACAGGAATAGCACCAAGGCCCTAAGCTGACTACTTTCAGCTCCCAGGACATGAGAGGTGCTGGGAAAATGGTGCGCATGAGAGGTCTGGAAGCTCTTTCTCCATACCTCACCCTCTGTTTTTCCTCCACCTGGCTTTTCCTGAGTCCTTGAAGAATTAGCCTATGAAAAACTGAGTCTCTGGTGAGTAAAGGAGGGAAAGCCGAGGAGGGGAGTTTGGGAGTTTTTGCTTTCCAGCCGGTTGATTGCACTTCCTCCCTTGCCCAGCTCTAAGCTAGGAGTGGCCCACAGCAAAAAGTCCCATCTTCAATTACCTTCCATACTCACCTTTATCATTAACAAACACACTTAAGATAGTAGATGGGGAATTTCAATTGTGTTTTCCATTTTTGTTGGAGCACTTTGTTTCAACTTCAGTGAGCATACTATTCACGTACATTTCTAATATCTGGTCACAATCACAAATCACAAATCATCCTGTTAGTCGTCGATTGTTTCGAGCAGGCCCCAGTAACGTCTCCTTCATCCT